>JAIUZE010073519.1:0-26135 GCA_022085475.1 Heliosperma pusillum | reverse complement strand
TTATCCTCCCAAAATCTCCAAACTAGAAGATCTCCTTTAAATTGCACCCAAGATTAATCCAAATAAACTTAACTTATTATTAACTAGATAATAAGAAAAGTTATACTAATATTAGAATATACTACTACTATAGTAGTACTTAGTGAATATTAGTGTATCAGAGTTTTAGAAAGATGAGAGTATTTTAGTGTGATAAAGCAAATAAGCAAGAATGAACAACAAAATTGAACAACCATATTGCCCTTTTATAGGCAATATGGCCGGTTCATATGGCCTTCACAAGGCTTTTATTTTGCTTATTTTAATTCACATGCAAAGTGGTGAAGTGTAGTGTTGAGTGAAATGATTTTAGGTATATTATTCATGTCATAATCACATGTAACTTGTGAGCATGAACATGAGCAACCATCATCACTCTCCACTACTACTTGACCGGCCACATGTGGCCTTATATGGTCCATTTTGATTTTTTATATTTGTCCCAAATATACTTATTAATCATATGCTTAATTATTTTATATAATTAAGTGTTAATTTGATCATATAACAATTATATGACACAAATAAGTAAATAATATGTACTTAACATTTTAAGTGATATTTTACCATTATATCAATATATAATGTATCCCACAATGCTTAGTTAATTTATTTTACAACTCCTTGTAAATATATTTAACTAATTATCTCTACCTCAAAATATATGTAAAACCTCAACTAATTTAGTAAATTAACGATTAATTACTAAACTAGATCTTATTTAATCATATTAAAATAAGATATAAATTTATTAGTCAATTATCGCATTGAAAAATAAGCTTAATCGAATTTCAGTTCCTAACTCAATTTCTAACTATTTACTCTTCTATATATATCAAATATATGTAATGGACTAATCAACTGTATCATATACAATTAATTAGTTACTATTTGGGTTTCATCCTATAGGTGTGACCGAAAGGGATCAGTTGATCACCACCGTCATACGACAATAACGTCAAACTCTAGTCAGCCAACCGTTATTGATTTACGTTAATCAACTGACTAATCATATATATATATAGTCAATAAATATCCCAATTATATTCCTTAATGAGATTTATTATGTGGCGCATTATTGTGGGGGACACCTACTCCAATATTTTCCTCTTAAACCGATTGCTTGACAACTAGTTAAAGAGACTTGTGAATGTGAAAGAAACTTGTTGGTGGTGTAATCGAGCCCTATGCCTTTCTTATTGTTTAGACCATTATTTCTATTACTTGTTTAATTAGCTTTGTAGATTTCGTTATTTATTAGTTTAGTTTCTTAGTGTAATATCAAACACAAGTGTTTTGCGTAGCTAACTTATAATTTAAGACGTGCTAGTACTCGACCTTAACCTCTCTGTGGATCGACCTCGACTACCACTACTACATTAGCTTAGTTGAGTTTATAAATTTATTTTGGCCGGGGGAGGGCGACAAAAATCCCCGCGTCAGATAGCAAAACTCATACAAAATGGAACAAAGACCATACTTATGCGTCTAGATGTAACACACACCAAGAGGAGAAACTACACACACCTAGATGAGACCAGGTATATATGCACCAGCCATTGGAGGGTCTACCTTACCATATATGTAGCTTACTAATGTCAAGATCAAGTCTATTTTGTCCAAAAATCCATCCCTCACCCACTATGTCAAGACATCCCCATGAATGTAAAATCCCGACAATAAAGCATGATTCATTAGCTTAAAAGAACTACAATATAGGAAATGCAAGGAGTAATGACATTATTCAAAAGACATATGGGTGGACACAACATTAAACTTTTACTTTCAATTTTCATTTTACATTAGAATTCTCATAACTAGGCTCACTAAATTCCTCTCCCAAGCTAGAACACACATTGTCTTCAATGTGTGACACAAATATGGATAAACAAAAACCTACAAGGGGAGATGGGATGCCACATGCGGAAATAAAGGAAGGAAAGAAAGCATACTAAAGTGTAAAAGCCTCCCCCAAGCTAGCTTGAAAACGGGGTAGTCCAATCCAAGTAGCAAAGTACCTGCAAAACACAAGCTACTACAAACTAAAGCAAACTAAATGTCTAAATGTCTAACTATTACAACCAAATTGAAATTGCAATTGTCCAAAACCTGTAAATTGACAAAAACTAATTTTTTTCTAATGAGTATCCTTTGTCCTCTAAAAGCATGTCAACTCCCTTAGAAGTTGATCATATTCCTGCGCATGAGCAATACAAAAGCAAATGCAAGCAATTGATAATATATAAGCATGAAAGATCAAAGATAAGTTAGGATAAATCTTATCAAAATGCGCATTAGAGATTTCAAAGAGAATCACCGTACTATTCTACTCGTCAGCAAGAAATGGAGCATCATGCATAAGACCATAAAATAAACTGTTAGTGCTTAAATTATCATTATAATTGGTCTCAAATTGGTGGTATGAAAACTCAAGGTGGTAGGACTCATCAAAAATTGGGGGTTCATCCCACTTAACCTCTAAATTAGTAGCACTAAGTCTTCCATCAACCTTAAATGGATCAACTATATCCCACGTACAAGGATTTGAAAATGTTTCAAATGACTCGGGAAAAACCTTATCCCTTTTATTACAAACGGGCCCAACATCATCCATGGTAAGTGTGTCATCTACTATAAGGTCAATGTCATCAACATGAGTCTCTAAATGGTCAATTGGAATGATACTAGGGGGACTTTCAAGAGCGAAAGTAGGACCATCATCATCGTCATCCAATAATTCAAAATCATTAGGGAGAAAAGACTCACATTGGGAGGGTGGAAGAGCACATGTAGTGATCGATCGCGCCATTTATTCAAGCATTTGTTGGCAACGAACCAGACGCGCATGACGTTCCTCTTCGCGTTGGGCTAGTATTTGTTGCATTTGTTGATAATAAGCAAGAATCGCATAGCATTCCTCTTCGAAACCCGGCGAGGAAGGTTGTTGGCAAGCTATCTCTTGACATTGGGAAGCCATGAAACTCAAGAAACTCCAAAGCTCCTCCCCTCTCTTGTAGTAGACACTACCACAACTCATGTAAAGAGCCAATTCTCGTGTCTCAAAATCCATGCTATCAAGTAGAACTTGACCCATGTAATCCCAATCAATGACTTCTCAGAGGGACATGAGATGATCACCATAGTTATGAAACCGGTTAAGATAGTCATGAAAAGGCTCATACTTTTGTTGTGGGTATCGGAATCCATAGTTATTCATTATGTAAGGCCAAAATTCGACAGTTTCAATACCTGAAAAAGAAACTAAAACTACAAGGAAACCGTAAGAATGGTCTCAAGGAACAAGTGTTCCTCGAGACAAAATAAACAAGATAAAATTCAACAACTAATAGCAAGCAAAACCGTGCTCCCAGGCAACGACGCCAAAATTTGGTAGGCTATCGCACACCTTATCAAAGATACATACCCTAGACTCAAATAAATGTAGTAATATGGGTCGAACACAAGGAGACAGGAGTTGTTATAAAAGTTGTTATGGGGTGAATTATATCAAAGTCTGTGATCGATTAGTTTGGTTGGGTTTATGAAACAACAATAATAATAAAGGAAGAGTGTAGGGAGGTCGGGTCACACATGCAAATTATGTAAATGCTCAAGTCAAACTAGGAAATTGATAAGAACGATAATTTTTTAGGCTAAACACAACCACCTCTCGATATTAGTGTCAACCATAGATCTGGTCCTAACGAACTCTCGTTTTGGCTAGGTCGATCTACTAACACATGCTTAGTCTAATTCAATTCTGTACCTCTCGATTTATAGGAACAATTAATGAATATAATCAAGGATTGTAATCAATAATCAAAGACTGACAATAAAATGCAAGCATGTGATAGAAACAACTATTTGATATCATAACATCTCATTTCAACATTTGCAAATATTACTTATGCATGGCTTCCCTAATTCCCTAGAGAAAGTAACTACTCTTACATAATGATAACTAATCTAATAACAAATGATAAATTAAACATGATAACTAACTAATAATGGAAATGATAAAGGAAATAACAAAATAATATAAGAAATAGAATTACCTCAACAATCAACAAAGGAAATAAAACTTGGAATTGAAGAACACAATGGAACCAAATAACTTGCAAATGAACTTGTAATATAAATTGAAATAATTAAAGGAATTATTTGTAACAACTAATGGGAACTAAACTATTCTAAACCTAATCTAATGACTAATGATATTATGTAAAAGAGTGTTTTTAGAGTGTAGAATGTTGTCCGAGATGATCTCCTAATGACGGATTAAGGCTCCTATTTATAATAAAATAGGAGCATAACGTAAAGCACCTAGGGGAGTCAAACCCCGATCATGGAAAAGTATCCCCGATCGGGGTCGTGGGTATCCGGGTTTTTGTCTTAATTTCGTCTTAACTTCTTGCTTTATGGTGATGCGGAATTCAATGCTAGCATATTCATAAGTCCGTCTAAGGCATCCTAGGGGTCTTTTGGCATCCAATGCAAGATCTTATCTTGGGCTTTTAGTTGGACTTCAAATCTTTATTTGTAAACCAACCAAAGTTGGTTTCTTCATGCTCGGGATTTCTAATTTCTTCCCGAAACGCCCCTATGCTTCCCGGAACACCTTTGCATGATCAAGACTTGCTCTTATTAGCCTCGTGAACTTGGATGAATGTTAATTTGATGGGAAAAAGCTATTGCGTGCCTTATTTCCTAAAAAATGCAATGAAAACACCTAGAACACGAAATTAGCTCACAAACACATTAATAGAAGCGCAATAGTCAAATAAACCGAGCTAAAATAGGGATTTAAACTATATATAAAATGGACTCATTAGTGGTCTTGTTTTAAAGGGCAATGATGTTGAATGCAAAGTTGCTGGAGAAGGTACGGTAAAAATTAAAACCCATGATGGTGTTACTAGAACTTTGTCCGGTGTCAGACATATCCCTGACTAGAAACGAAATCTCGTTTCACTTGGGTGCAAGTATTCAGCTGAAGGTGGAGTCTTAAAAGTGTCAAAAGGTTCTCTTGTATTAATGAAGGCAAATCGATCGGGTAGATTGTATGTGCTGCAAGGTTATACTGTAACAGGTTCTGCAGATGTTGTCTCATCAAGTGATGACACCAAATTGTGTCATATGAGTTGGGCCTCATGAGTGATAAGTAAATTATAGTCCTTAACAAGAAAGGACTACTCGGAAAGCATTGTACCGGTAAGGTTGATTTCTGCGAACATTGCATTTTTGGCAAGCAGAAAAAGGTTAGCTTTTCAAAGGGCATTCATAGAAACAAAGGTACATTGGATTATATCCATTCTGATCTTTCGGGTCCGTCGCTAGTTCTTTCAAAAGGAGGTTGTCATTATAAGATGACCATTATTGATGATTTTTCCAGAAAACTATAGGTCTATTTTCTCAAATACAAGAATGAGGCGTTTCCCACTTTCAAAGAGTGGAAAACCTTGATAGAAAATCAGACTGGAAAGAAAGTGAAAAGATTAAGAACCGATAACGGTCTTTAGTTCTGTTTAAATGATTTCAATGTTTTTTGCAAAAGGGAAGGTGTTGGACATCGTACCATTCCAGGGACTCCACAACAAAATAGAGTAGCAGAACGCGTGAACATAACTATTATGGAGAGAGTTCATTGTATGCTCTCTTATTCTGGTTTGGGAAACGATTTTTGGGCTGAAGCGGCGTCTACGACATGTTACTTGTTAAATCGCTCCCTAAACGGGTCTCTTGATAACAACATTCCACAAGAAGTTTGGTCAGGTAACCCTATTAATTATTCTAATCTCAGAATATTTGGTAGTCCTGCATATTCTCATGTGAACGAGAGAAAATTGGAGCCTCGTGCTAAAAAGTGCATTTTCTTGGGTTATAGCTTAGGAGTTAAAGGTTATCGTTTATATGACCCTGAGTCTAAAAAAACCTTTCATAGCAGAAATTTAACTTTTAATGAAAATGTTATGTTATCTTGTGGAAAAAAAGGTTGTTTGTTTTAATCATGGTACATATGATCAAGAGAGTACCAGAGAGAAGGTGGAGTTTGCTGTCAAATATTCAAAATCAGAGGAGGATGTCCCTACTTCCTCTACTCCACCAATTTCCAATGAACAAACCGATACCACTGACCAAAGAAGTCCACGCCAACCACGCCAACCACAAAGACGAGGTTTACCAGAACCATGGTCCATGGCTCAAAATCTTCCTAAACAGAGACCAACAAAAGTAAGTCTAAAATATAAAGACCAGAGCCCTAATAGTGCTTATGCTTTTGCTGCCACACAAGAGATGAAAGATTGCAATAAGCCTAGAAATTATTTTGAGGCTATCTCTGATGCAGATTCTTCAAAATGGGTTGCAGCAATGCAAGAAGAAATTAAGAGTCTTCACAAGAAGAAATTGAGAGCTATACACTGTAAGTGGATATTTAATAGAAAAGAAGGCATCCCTGGTGTTGAAAGTGCAAGATATAAAGCGAGATTCATCGTACGAGGATTTGATCAACAAGAAGGCATTGATTTCAATGAGGTATTTTTTCCAGTTGTTTGTCATACCTTAATTCGTGTATTACTTGCTCTAGTTGCTTTACATGATTTGGAGTTAGAGCAGTTAAATGTGAAAACTGCATTTCTTCACGGTAATATCGAAGAAGAAATTTATATCCATCAACCAGAGGGTGTCATAGTTCCCGGAAAAGAGGATTATGTTTGTCGTTTAAAAAGATCTCTTTATGGTTTAAAGCAGTCTCCGAGACAATAATATAAGAGGTTTGATTCTTTCATGGTTGGACACGGCTACTTAAGAAGTAGTTATGAAAATTGTGTTTATTTTCAGAAGACATATGACGGGTCGTTTATATACTTGTTGCTTTATGTCAATGACATGTTAATTGTTGCAAAAGATAAGTCACTTGTTAGCAGGTTAAAGGCCAGTTGAGCACTGAATTTGATATGAAGGACATAGGTCTGGGTAAGAAAATTCTTGGTATGAAGATTAACAGGGATCGTCGAGCAGGAAAGTTAATATTGTCAAATAAGAGATATATTGTGAAAATGCTCGAGAGGTTCAATATGCAAAAAAGTAAACTCGTTAATACTCCTCTTGCTGCTCACTTTAAATGGTCACCTGACTATGTCCTCAGACAGATCACGACAAAAGGAGAATCTTAGATGTCCCTTATTCAAATGCCGTTGGGAGTCTTATGTATGTCATGGTGTGCACTCGGCCTAATCTGGCTTATGCTGTAAGTGTGGTTAGCAGATTTATGCACAATCCAGGCAAAGAACATTGGGAAGTCGTGAAATGGATTCTTCGTTATTTGAAGGGTTCTTCTGATATTGGTTTGGTATTTGACAAACACATAGTTGATCCCGGAGGTGTAGTTGGTTGTGTTGGCGCTCACTACGGTGATGATTTAGATAGGGAAGGTCACTTTCGTCCTATATATTTACTCTTTGTGGCTATGCCATCAGTTGGTATTCTTCACTCAAGCCGTTGCGACATTATCAACAACTAAAGCAGAATATATTGCTGCCACAGAAGGTATGAAAGAGGCAATATGGGTTCGAGGCTTAGTGAGCGAGCTTGATTTAAAACAAGAAATTCTTGTAGTATTTTGTGATAGTCAAAGTGCAGTCCACTTGACCAGAAATAGCAAGCACCACTCAAAAACCAAACACTTTGATATCAAGCGCTATTTTATCCGAGATATTGTTGATGCAGGAAATCTTACTGTTGAAAAAGTTCATATGACTGAGAATCCTGCAGATATGTTAACCAAACCACTTCCAGCAGCTAAGTTTGGACATTAATTGGACTTAGGTGGTATTATTCACACATAACAAAGGCTTCATTGGCAAAGAGAGCCTTATGACAGAAAAGGCGAGTCAATGTGGAGATTGTTGGAGTTATGCCTCCCCTTCAATGAGAAGATGTTAGAATTTGTTCTAACTTATTGGCATAGTAATGAGAAGGCATGAAACATACGGTGAAATATACGGTGGAGTAATGAAATGCACAAGCAACGTAATTGAAGTAAACGAGATTTTATGCAACATATGGAAATCAAATACTAACGCATCATCACATTTACTTCATTAATCACTATAAATACATGCACATTTCTCCGCAAAAAAAATCAAAATAAAACAACAACAAATATATCTTCTCTTCCTCCTTTATTACTACTCTCCTTAATCATTTTGGGTGTTAATTTTTTAACACTTTTTGAGAGTTTATTATCTTGGCTATTTTATAATCTTGTGAGGAATTGTCCTTGTACTCCCAAATCATTATAGTGAAATATTTGGCTCTCTCGGTGGGTTTTTTTTACCTCTATTTAAAGAGGGTTTTTCCACCTAAAAATCTTGGTGTTATTTTTACTGTCTTTATTATCGTATTTCTCTTAAATCTTTGGTTGAATTTATTCGCTTCCGTACTCTGTACCCCAACAACATGGATTTGGATATGGATCTTATAGGGCACTTCCCATTGTCATCCCTAGTTCCAATTGTGGAAAGTTAAAAGTGAAGCAATAAACCAATCTTATGAAGTAGATGAAATTCAATTGGTTTTAAACAAACAATTGGACAAAATAGAACAAGGTATAAAGGTAAAGATGAAGGAGCAATGCAAGATAATTAAAGAGTTTTCTAAATTCCTTCATTTTAGCATTAAAGTTGCATGCTTATTGTACATGTTTCTACTATATGTTGTGTTAAAAAAAACCAATGAATCAATACAATGTAATAGAAATATAGCATGCATAAGTTCCATTAAAAGTTGATTTATATCTACCAAAATATTGCTTCTTCATAAGCACTTTTGTTTACATTATAATTTTATTGCCCAAAGTGCATAAACTGACCGTTTTTCAGCCCCAAAATATGGCTCCAACAATTGACTTTTGGCCAATAAAAATACCCACCAATTGATTTTTGTCCAAAATATACTAAGCCATATGTGGACTTACTTAAATTAAAGCATACATAGCCTTTGATTCTGAATAATTTTGGCAGTAACAACAACCTTCTTTTGTTTTGTTTGTGAGACCACTTTGACCGGACCCTACATTATGACCAGATGCTTTGCATATTGAACAAGTAATGGTAGTGAATCTCTTACCTTTATTTTTCATTGGATCATCAAGCTTTCTTTATTTTGTCATGTCCTTCCTACTTCCCAGTCTTGCATTGGTGGTACAATTTTCAGGAATTCGAAATGTTGGTCATTAGTCTTTATCAGCTAATGGGTGCATATGCTCTGCATAACTGAACCTATAACACTGACCAGTGTAATTACCACGCAAATAGTGGAGTTGTTCCTCCTTATTAGCCATATATGGCTCTTTGGCCCTACAAGCATGTTTACAGGGGATTCATGTGAGATGTCATTCTCCACGCAAACAAGTATCAGTCAATATGTTAACATGGAATTTGTGTACCCTTCATGCACCCCAAATTCATCATCTCCTCCTCTTATCATCCCATAAAGTCACTCAAATATGCCCTTTCAGCAAAATTTTCCATATAGTATGTTTTAATTCCTTTCATTAGTTTCATTACTGGTTTCTCCCTTAAGTCATTGATCAACGCATTAAATACCTCCACAAAATTTGAAGTATTATGGTCACAAGCCACTTCATGATCAAATTGGTGTTTAAACCATTGTTGTGGTACACTTGACACGTAATCTACTATTGTTGGTGACATAGTCCCCATATTGACCAACATCTTTTTATACACTAAAACAGATGTGGCATTGGCTGCGGACCAAAACAGGTCATGGTACAAGGTAATAAAGACGCCTCTTCGGATATGGGTCTTTTGAAATACATAAAACGGAAGGAGTCTTTGGAGACTACGAGTGTAATAGGAACATCCGATATTTCGGGTTTTTATATAGCAATGAATTGCTAAATTCCCAAAACTTTCAATCCAACTTATAAAAAAAATTTTTTTATATAAATTATAACTAGACTTTTTTTTCTTTTCGTCAAACGTCCCAAAACAAAATAGAATCTTAGGTAAGTACTTTATAAACATATGCATAAAAAGAACATATTCCATTTAGTTCCTTCATGCCTACTCTAACTAGTTATTTCGGGTTTTTACTAGTGGCTTTAACTATAACTTCCGTTCTATTTATAGGTATGAACAAGATACGACTTATTTGAAATTAAGTGAATGAACAACTCACAAAATCTTTCCGTCGGATTCTTTTATAGTGGGCAATTGACATTTTTTGTTTATTGAGATTCCTGGGCAATTTCTATTAATATTTAGGGATAGATATTACCTTTCTTTTTTTTGTTTCAGGTGAATTGAAATGATTGAAGTTTTTCTATTTGGAATCGTTTTAGGTCTAATTCCTATTACTTTGGCGGGATTATTTGTAACTGCATTTTCTTCTGCAAGGGCAGCCACGGACCACGCATTATGCGTATTGATCTTGGCTTGCTTCTTTGTTCTTGTTTCCAGAGAAAAAAGAAGGCTTCTATTAATCTAAGAAAGCGTCAAGCCGAAAGAAGCACGATCATACCAATCCATTTCAACCAATTCGGGAATTTCAAAACAACTTGACACCATACCAAAGAATCCTTCGGCCATGCAGGTATTTCGGTTAAAGCATTGCTAGGATCTTATATCCGTCTTTATCGCCCTTCTTTTAGAAATGTATCCAAGGTATCCCAAATAATCCTAACCCTAAATGAACAGACTTTCAAACAACCTTATGTCATGTCGAAACTGAAGCTATATGTCCCCGGTCTTCTCCTCGTCTGGTCCGTGTGTCGTCTTAGACCTCTATCCTCTTTTCCGAGGAAATGCCACCGGCTGGGTTCGCGTCCTTCTGATCTGACGTATCAAACTCTCTTAACTCAAAGAAAAGTTTTGTTGTATCGGTATGGAAATTCATTTATTCCTGGGCGGATGCCTTCAATCTTCTCTTTTATTATTAAAATTGTTCGGGTGTACGTGTTAAACAAGAGAGCGGAATACTTGTAGCGAGTGTAGCATGTTAGGTGCTGGCGAGTGTCTCGGTAGTAATGATACAATCTCCTCATATAGTTTATATTAGTATGTGTGCTGTTAAAGGATTATTCATATATCTTAATTCATATTATATACTTAATTTATATTAAACTTTAAAATTTTATACAGAAGCAAGTTTAGAAATCGCAAACCAAAGTCATGATTGGAACAGAAATAAAGGACGTGATAGGTCAAGAGGACGGTCCAAGTCTCGTTCCAGAAGTAACTTCACATGTCATTATTGTGGCAAGTCGGGTCATAAGAAACCCGAGTGTCGTAATCTCAAAAGATTTCTAACTTCAATCATGTACGTGTTCTGTAGGTACAATTCAATATAGATGAATAGAGAGCATATAGACGCTCTTTCCTTTATGCAGTTTGTAATGTAATACTCAAAGGATCGATTCTTTGTTTTTCGTCTTCGTCTCTGAATGAAACTAGAAGACTATTTTTTTATATTATTATAATCTAGATTTTATTTTTCTTTATTTATTTATATTTTTTTTTTCTTGGGGCAGACCCCTAAAATAACATAACTAAAAAAAGATCTATTCATTAATGAAAATTTTCATAATGCATTTTTTTTATTATTCTTTAATATTTTATTTATATTTATTTAGATTATATCATAAAAGAATAAAAATGAATAAGCTTAAACTAAGATATAGTTTTTATGTATGTAGAATTTCTATTTCTATGAGCCTGCTTAGCTCAGAGGTTAGAGCATCGCATTTGTAATGCGGGCGGAAGACCTCCTCTCCCTCTCGCTCCAGCTCGTCGTGGTTGTACAAATATTGGACAAGGTTTCTCTGGATAGAGGTTTATCCCATGTTCCGATCCAGAACAGCGACAAACAACAGGTCGTGTTGACAAGCTGTGTGGGCGGTGTCGTATATAGGGGGGAGATCCTTTCCACGATCAGCCGGCTACCATGATCAGCCGAAGCGGGCACGTCTTGGACTTCGTATTCAAGCTCAGTCAACGATCTCTCTGCTCACATACCTGTTCAGATCAAAGAAGGCCCACGTTTCGCTTGCTAGTCGTGTGTGGGTACGCTCTTTACTCTTTTACATTCTCATTATTAAAGGACAAGGAGTGAAGTAAAGGGCACCTAAAGATGCTACAAGTTGAGGTGTGTCAATGACATAACAAACTAAAGCTTTATCAGCCAAAGCCGGCTCTTCCACCTAGAGCCCGGTCGAGCAGTTGAGGACGAAGAAGCGCCTATTCCAGAGGAAGAAGGCGTACCAGACAAGGTAGTTGAGGATGCGATTGATGATAGAAAGGATAGAAAGGTCCCACTATAAACAGAAATGGGAAGATATACTCGTCTATGTCTATCGAATCGGTAAACTGGTCCCACTTTTCGAGCAAGGCAGGGCCGAAGTACAGTATCAAGAGTTCGAGGAACAACGAACAACATGAAGCATTAAAAAAAACAAAAGAGGGATGAATAGAGAGCATATAGACGCTTTTTAATGATCCTTTAGCTGCGAGATCAGGTTAAGCCGGTGAGACAGTCAAGAAAGGTTGTTATCTCGACCAACCATTGATCCTAACCCTCCGGATGACTCGACCTATGTCACAGATTGAACCCGGCTTAAAAGGCCCTTGGTGGACCCCCCCTTTTAGGTTCCCCGCAACTAGACGACCGGTCGTTCTATATACGTCATTCTCACGGGTTTGTTTGTCGCTGTTCTGGATCGGAACATGGGATAAACCTCTATCCAGAGAAACCTTGTCCAATATTTGTACAACCACGACGAGCTGGAGCGAGAGGGAGAGGAGGTCTTCCGCCCAGGCCAGGGCGAATGCCCGGGGTGGATATATTTATTAAACCTATCGGAGAGTTCGTACTTCTGCAATTTGTTGTGGAAGGACGGACGTACCAATATCCTATATTTTTTTTTTTTAATTGACGTACCAACAAGGCTTGCCATGCTCAGTCAAACAGCTTGACTGTATAAGCCAGTGAGTTCCACTCATTATTAACACTAATATTGGCAATTTCAGGATAGAATATGATTAAATTTGCAGTTAGAAGTTTGAGTTTGTCTTTGAGTTCGAGTTCCTTGATTAATTAACATACATGTGGAAGTTGGTGTACAAGTGTTGGGCAGAAATCCTCTTTATGGCTTGTGGAAACTTGATACGAATTACAAGGCAGAAGCGATATTTGATAAATAATTAGACCTTTAATTTATCAATAGGAACTAACTCAAGACCTATTGAGATCGAACTAGCTTATATTCAATCACGTTGAATAAAAACCGAATTGGCTGCTAAGCAAGCAAATTTTGTGAATTGTTATTGATTTTCTGAATGCCTGATTACAAGATACCAAAGGATATGAATAGCTAACAAGGAAAACATTTGAAGCACCCCAACAAGCAGCTCAAAGGCGATCCTTCACTCACTATTACAGTAAATAAATAACACAGCTAAATAAGGTAGTGATACCCATTTATTAACAGAAATAAATAAAACACCAAGTGGCTTGGACTTTGCAACTGCAGCCAGCCTCATTGAATGACAACAAGCACATGCAACGAGCCATCGAACCATCCATCGAACCGAGAGAAGCTTCGAACCCATCTGCAAGCAAAAGATTGCCATCGACTGAATCATTAATATCGACCTCCGTATCATCCCCTCCCCCTTTGAAAGGAATTAACCTCAATTCGGTGAGACCGTCATCATCAAGGTATGGTGAAAGATCGCCCACATTGAATGTGGCATGGATGCCATAACCCCTTGCCAATTCGACTTTGTAGGCATTCTCATTGACACGAGCATCCACTTTATAGGGACCTTAGGCCCTAAGCATAAGCTTATTTTGTCCCTTACACGGGAATCGTTCTTACCGCAAATAGACCCACACTAAATCACCTTCGTTGAACAAACGAGGCTTCCTATGCTTATTTGCCTTCCGTTGATAGGCAACATTGACAGCCTTAATACGATCTTTAACTTTCTGGTGTAATTTCATCATGGCCTTTAGCTTAGAATCAACATCTTTATGTACTGGCTCGTTTTTCGGTAACAGAATTAAATCCAACGACAAGTAAGGATTAACTCCATACACCACCTCAAAGGGCGAGTGACCCGTTGCATAAGTGGGTGACCGATTATAAGCGAACTCGGCATGAGCGAGCTTGACATCCCAATCTTTTTGTGTACGACTCACTAACCCATGCAACAATACCCCCAAGGTCCGGTTAGTTACCTTCGTTTGTCCGTCCGTTTGAGGATGATGGGACGTGCTAAAAAGAAGTTTGGTCCCTACTTTTAGCCACAAAGTATGCCAAAAATAACTAAGAAATTTGGAGTCACGATCCGACACAATAGTTTTTGGAATTCTTTCTAGACGAACAATTTCCTGATAATATAAATCCGCAACATTACATGCGTCATCAGTTTTGTGACAAGCCACGAAGTGAGCCATTTTTGAAAATCTATCCACGACGACCATAATAGCGTCTTTACCTCTTTGGGTACGAGGTAGAGCCACTATAAAGTCCATGGAAACATCTTCCCAAGGACGAAGACGGGTCGGTAAAGGCGTGTACAGACCTGGTCTAAACGAGCTCATCAACAAGCTGCAAGTTACACATTAGCCTACTATATTCGTCACATCGCCTACCATCTTAAGCCAAACAAAACGCTCCTTTAAAACCTCGATTGTCTTAGCTACCCCGAAATGACCAGCCAAACTCCCACCATGAGCCTCTCGGACTAGTAATTCCCAAATTTGGGTGTTTAGGAACACAAAGCCGGTTACCTTTGAAAATAAACCCATCTTACAAAACATATTCCTCAAATGCACCATTCATACATTTACCAAATACCGTCCCAAATTGACCATCATCCTGGTAATAATTCTTGATAAGTGAATATTTGTATGGTTTTAACCCCCAATTTAGCTCGGTTTTGTATGTCATTTGTGCTTTGTTAAGCCACTTTATGAGCTAATATCGTCTTCTAGGCGAATTCCTATGTTCTAACCTGTTTTGTAGGGAAAGTGACGTTTCTACGCCCTTTTTCTATATTCCTGAGCATTTGCCTAGAACCCAACGATTTGAAGAAGCAAGCTTGACCAAGTGAAAGGCATTTCAATAAGGTTCACTAATTCGAAAGAGAGAAGAAGTAAAGACGGTTTCGTAGTTGTCGGAAGATCAATCATTTAGGCGGAAGAATTCATCGCCTTACATCAAACCCTATCAACAAACCCGACTCAAGAGGTCAAGGGGGATGTTGGAAGTCAAGTCAAAGCAAAGGGAGATGAAGAGTTAGTCAAAAGCTTCCAGAAGACCACTTACCCGATCGGGTAAGTGTGTACCCGATTGGGTATGTGTGGTGCTTCGAGCATTGCGGCTCCTTTATCCTATTTTTGACCTATGTGTTTAATGCCCGACCTCTTCTCCACGAAACCCTAATACTATAAATAGATGCTCTAGCCCTCATATCATATCATCCATCTCTTCACACAACATCTCTTCTCTTCTTACATTTCTCTTTAGTTTAGGTCTTCTTCTTTCTTAGTTTAGTTTAGTTTTAGTTTTCTCTAGTTTAGTTTAGTCTAGTTCTAAGTTTTCTTCAATTGTAGTTGTTCTAGTTGTAATTGGAATTCAAGTTTCCGGGTGTGCATTTCCTATTCAAGTTCTTATTCCATTTCAATCTTTGCTCATCCTTTTTCGGTAATCTTTATTCTCGTCTTTACATTATAGTTTCATTTCCTTTTAGTATTTCCTTTATCATGTTTATCATTCTTAGTTTTATAATCTTAGTTTCCTTTTCATTGTTAATCATGCATAAGTAGTCACCCTTCTAGGGTGTAGGATAGCCATGTTAAATTAATTAAAAGATGATAATTGGATAAAAGAAATTGTGCCTTTAAAACGTTGTGTCTATGCATGTTTGGATTGTAACGATAGTTATCGATTTTTGGCCAAAATCATTTGACTAGTATGGAATTCTTTTCCAAGGTAGACATACGAGAATTGAATAGACAAAGCATGACATAGTGGATTAAGACCTAGTAAATAGCACTAAAAGCCTGCTAGACCATCTGATCTATGATTGTAATTAACACACCATTCTTACAAACGCTCAACAAATTATTTGCATATCTTAAATCCAATTTCATCAATATGTTAATCTACATGTGTGAACCTACTTCCCTAGATTCTTTTCTTTATTGCATTGTTATTATTGAGTAATTAGTGACAAACATTTGCCAATCGTCCAAGGTAGAGTTCTAACCATAACTATTCACAAGTATCTCCCGTCTCCCCGAGATCGATCCCTTACTTCCCTAATTACATTAATTTGTTGTTAGCCTAGTCTGGGTTATTTATCTTTGATTAGGGTACGCGACAACCCGATCAATTCTTCAAAGGCTCGAAACCAAGAAGACGAATATGCAAGGTAGATAAGAGGACATACCTGCGGGACAAGGCATCGACTACGACATTACTCCGACCGTCTTTGTATTTCGAGGAAAAATGGAAAGACTGCAAAAATTCGACCCATTTAGCATGTCTTGGACTCAAATTTTGTTGCCCATTAATATACTTCAATGACTCGTGATCGGAATATAACACGAAATGGCTCGGGCGCAAATAATGACTCCAATGGCTTAAAGCTCAAACAATAGCATAAAGTTCCTTATCGTGCGTGCAGTAATTCAAACAAGCACCACCCAATTTTTCGGAAAAATATGCAATTGGTCGTCTCCCTTGAATTAAAACGGCACCTATCCCCACACCGTTAGCATCACACTCAACCTTGAATGGATGAGAAAAATTTGGAAGGGCTAATACTGGAGCAGTACACAGCCGCTTCTTAATAATTTCAAATGCCTCTTGAGCCTCTTTATTCCATAAAAACGCCCCTTTTATCAAACAATTAGTAATTGGACTGGTAATAGAACTGAAATCCCGTATAAACCGCCTATAGAAACAGGCAAGACCATGAAAGGAACGTACCTCACTTACTGTTTTAGGACTGGGCAAGGATTTGATGGCTTCGATTTTTGACGGGTCTACGGAAACTCCTTCTTTCACACTACATAACCCAAGAAAATCACACCGTCAACTAGGAAGGAGCATTTCTCTTGATTTCCATATAACTTTTGGGCCCGCAAGATGTCAAACACATGTTTCAAATGTTCCAAATGCTCATCTTCATTCTTACTGTAAACCAATATATCGTCGAGGTAAACCACAACGAATCTGCCCAAACACGGTTTTAGTACCTCGTTCATTAGCCTCATGAAAGTACTAGGAGCGTTAGTAAGTCCAAATGGCATGACGGTCCATTCATATAGCCCATGTTTTTTTTAAAAGCTGTCTTCCATTCACCCCCCTCACACATCCGAATCTGATGATAACCACTCTGTAGATCTATTTTCATTTAACATGGAGTTCATCTAACATGTCGTCGAGCCTTGGCATTGGGAATCGGTACTTGATGGTGATATTATTCACGGCCCTATTATCAACACACATACGCCATGTTCCATCCTTCTTGGGCACGAGCAAAACAGGAACGGCGCAAGGGCTCAGGCATTCTCGAACAAAACCCCGCTACATCAATTCATCAATCTGTCTCTGTAACTCCTTGGTTTCTGCCGGATTGCAGCGATAGGCGGCCTTATTAGACAAGGTGGCCCCCGGAATGAGGTCTATTTGATGCTCGATACCTCGAATGGGAGACAGACCGGATGTCAAATCCTCGATAAATATGTCCCTGTATTCTTCTAACAACTCGGCAAAAGGGCCGCCCAAGTTAGAAAATTGTCCTGTGCCTGACTCTCCTTTAGCTATAAGTAAATACACTGATTCTCCGTGCTCCAAAGTTCGCTCAATTTCCCGTTCATTAATTAGCATAGTGTGACTCGATTTTTTTTTTGCCTTAATACTCATGGATTTGAGTGCTTGTGTAACAACCCGAAAAATGACAATTTTTCTAGTAAAAATATTTACTAACACTTTTCAGTAGAACTTAAGTTTTTAAAATAGGAATTTTTGTTCTGAGTCTTATTTTGAAATTCCGCGTTCGTATTTGTAATTTTTGAGGGATTCCATGAAAAGTCCGTTTTTAGTCATCTTTGACTTTTCTTGACTTTTAAGTCGTCTTTGACTTTTCTTGACTTTTTAAAAGTCGTCATTGACTTTTCCTGACTTTTAAGTCGTCCTAAACTTTTCTTGACTTTTAAGTCATCTTCGACTTTTCTCGACTTTTCAGTCAACTTTGACTTCCGTTGACTTTTTCCCGACTCGCCTCATAAGTTTGAGGACCGAAATTTTATTTAAAAAACTAATATTTTTGATTTATTTTTATTTAGATTTATTAAGATTTATCATAATTTAATATAATTATTTTGAATTTATTCGGAATTTAAAGAATAACTTTTACGGTTTTAAACCGAACGTCATTTAACTACTCCCGACTCATCGTAAATCCCGTAACAAACTCGAAACTCGACTTTGGCATGAGTCACGCGCCCATGTCATCGTTTTCCACTCACTTGAGATATTTTAATTCTTTCGATTAAACTAATACAAATATCTTAGATATTTGTTACTTTATCGATCCGTCAACGGAGATTTCGCAAATCGAGAAAAATCAGACCCGATATCACCTTGTTCCACACGGCTCTCCTACCCACTAATAGACCTTGATATTTTCATTACTTTTGATTAATATATCATAATATCTAGATAACTATTTACTTTATCGATCAATTAACGAAAATTACGCAAAACGCTCGAAATCAGACCGGAAGTCACCATTTCACACGTCTACTTTAGTCCTCTCTTAGTCCTTGATATTTTGATTACTTTTCATTACAATATCATAATATCTTGATATTTGGTGTAATTAACTTTATCGTTAATTATATTAAATCGTTTACCGTAAAATAATTATTAAACGCGAGTCAATTACGTAACAACAATTTCAAAACTCGACATCCTTATTTGTCTATATGTACACGGCTCAAACCACCATCAATACTCACAAACAACTTTTCATTGAACAACAAATCAAATTAAGATCAAAACATCACTTTCTTTAATCGTTCTTCGTGTTCTTCGTCGTTCATCTTTTGTTCTTCATCGTTCTTGAGCAAAACATTCATAAATCCTTCATTTCTTATTTAAATCCGTCCTAATTTATATTTCTAGGATCTCCTCTTCGCTCCCCATCTTCACGTACGGTTTTATTTCAATTCCGGTAAAATCGTTTTCAACACTTTAATTATGGAAATTCATATTTTTAGTTCTAATAATGTTTTCTTGTTATTTTCTTATAGGGGAAGATTTTGAAGTCGAGTTTGGAGACTCGTATATTTTGGGTGAAGATTAGTAGGAGGGTTTCTTATTATATACTTCTTATTATTATTTTTGTGCTAAGTGGTTTGCTAGCTAAGGTAACAATTCCGTTTTACTCGACGAATTAATGTCACATAGTTTTAGTTTTGGTTCATGTTATGGTTATTTATGATTTTAGTAGTAACATGAGAAGATATGGAATTTTTATGTTGTATGGAATTTTTATGTTGTTTTATGGTTCTTGATGAATTTTTATGTTGTATGGAATTTTCATGTTGTTTTATTGTTCTTGATGATTTTTATGTTGCATGAATTTTTATGTTGTTTTAGTGTTCTTGAAGAATTTTGATGATTTTTAATAAGTTATGATTTTTATGTTGTTTAGGAAATTTTAACAAGTTTAGTGTTCTTGAAGAATTTTGATGATTTGTAATAAGTTATGATTTTTATGTTGTTTAGGAAATTTTAACAAGTTTAGTGTTCTTGAAGAATTTTGATGATTTTTAATAAGTTATGATTTTTATGTTGTTTGAAATTTTAACAAGTTTTAGTGTTCTTGAAGAATTTTGATGATTTTTAATAAGTTATTATTTTTATTTTGTCTAGGAAATTTTTAATATGTTTGATGTTCTTGATGAATTTTGATGATTATTCATACTAATGATTGTTGTATGATGTTTGTTAAAATGGTTGTTTGTTAATTAAAAACATGTTGGAAATATTTTGGGTGTTGTTGTTGGTGAACCGGTTTTAGGGGAAGGGTGAACCGGACCAAACCAGACCGGTCCAGGCCGGTCCAGGCCGGTTCAGACCCGGTCTGGGTTGGTCCATGGTGGGTCTGGGTTTTGGTGTTTGGGTTGTGTCGATGTTTGATTGTTTAATTGTTGTTTTGACGGGTTTTAAATATGTTAAAGCATGCGGGAAATATTAAGAAAGCGGTTTTAGTAAAAGTAGAAAAATCAGCCATTTTAGCCAAAACAGGCCCGTGGGCCCATCCAGGCCCATGTGGGGTCCGGCCAACTCAGCCCGTGGGTCCCACTTTGGGACTTGTGACGGTTTTTGAGTTATCGTCATTTTTATCGTGTTTTGTAATATTTAGCAAGTGGGAAATATTAATAAGTAAAATATTTAATTAAAAAGGTTTTTCATAAAATTATTATTTCTCAAATGTTAGAAATTATAAGACGAGATCGTGATTTAATTTGATATCCTTTAAGTCAAGCGGGGTTACGTAAGATTTATTAATTCACATGTTAGAAGTTTTTTTTAATAACATGTAATGAATATGTTGACTTTTATGTCTATGTCTATGTGATAAAGACTCTGTTTCTAGCCGGTTTGATCCAACGGGTTTGGTCAAACTAAGATCTAGTCAGCCCCGATTTGACTGATGACCCGTCGCGGGACTCGGTCGGGGATTTGTCTTCAAGTGAGGTTGTATTTAATTATGAATTAGCCTTAGTAGATATGAGGCGATATGATATTTGATTATTATTTATATGCAATTAGTCACATGATAGGATGTTTTTCCCGTGACTGTTTATTATATGGTTGGTGTCGTGTTGACTAAGTACCCATAGAGAATTATGAGTATATGGCGTCTTGACCATTCTAATTCTAAATGAGTATCTTGGACCATGACATTGATAGGCCATACTATCTTTAACGAGCATACGGAGTTTGCCGCTTGATAGCTTTTGTGTCTCGGCTTGGTGGGTTTATATCCAAGTAGGGGCATGGCTGCCTGATCCGTTTTGGGACTGGAGCCAGCTTAAGTACTAGCCATCTCTGCTTAGGGGGTCGCCTAGTAGAGTTTCTCATAGACGGTTATGTCATGGGACGGGGAATGGAATAGCTGTTGTCGCTAGGTCTGATCAGTCTGGGACTAGGATGTTTTCCTACCTTGTGGTATAGCCTCGAGTTACAGATGACTATTGACGGTTCTAAGAACTTATGCCTGTTTGTAGAAGTATTGGTCTTTCATGTTTGATGATTTTATGAGTTTTAGAAGGTGAGATGCAAGCCGGCTAAGATTGATAGAGTTTGGATTACTGGTTGTTAACTGATTCACATGATTATGTGTTGATTAGGGTTTGAGTGTATCACGGCCATGTTTCTGAGAGGAACCTCTGAGCTAGCATACCAGCTTCCCTACCTCGAGTTATAGTTTATTATCGGTTTCACATGATAGCTTTCACATGCTAGGTTATTTGTTAGTTATCTGTTTCATAACATGAAAAGCATATCATATATGTTTAAGTTTTGTAATTTCCATATACATTGCTTTTATGTTATTCATGTTTCATTAAACTCGACATTTCGTGGCTGGGAGAACTCGGAGTTACTCCCCACTGACTGTGGCTTCCGTGTTTATATTTCATGCGGTCGAACAGGTGGTGATGCATATTTTGGGTACATGGACGAGCTAGCGAGCGAAGTATTTACCTTGGACCTATATTCGGTTCATAGTTTGTATATTATTATACACTCTTTTATTTCCGTATTTATACGGGAGATATGTCTCCCGTCTTGTATATTTCTTTTGTAGAATATTATTTTGTATTTTGTAATGAACCTTTTTATGTAATGACACCTTCGTTATGTATTCGTATCTTTTATGTATTTAAATTATTTTTTTTCTTTCCGCAAATTTGAGGGTGTTACAGTATTATACATGCATATTTCATAAGTTTTTCATGTTACGTTACGTTCATTTGTTGAAAACTTATCGTAACAATACTACATACATGCACACTTCACAAATGCATTTGTTAAGCTACGTTCCTACTGCTTACATTGACAATACTCATCAAATCACATAATTTAGTATTAATTTTTTTATTACAGAGTATCTAGTTATATAATGAGATTTCTAAAGTCATTTGAAGAGTGAATATTATAAGCCCGAATTGGCCCGAAGCCCGCTTTAAGCCCGCATGGGCCAGGCTTGGGCCAATAAAATTGGCCCACACATATGGCCCGACCCGACCCGCACTCTTGGGCTTAATTTTATGCGACGGCCCGACCCAAACCCGACCCGACCCGGCCCATGATAACCTCTACCAACCATGACCATAATGTTAAGTATCGTCAAGTAAGATGTTAAGTACTACGTAAACTGTGACAACCCTCGCGAAAGCGGAAATAAAACATAACAAGCATGTGATTTATATAGCGGAAAATACGGTGTTTTTAAAACTTTTTACAAGCAAATAGAAAGGTACGAGAAATGTCAATAATTACAAACCAAAATATAAAATACTACAAGAGACGTCGTCTCTCAAAATGCAATCCAACATCAAAGTTATTAGCAACTAGCTAAACAACGTCTAGAGGTGACTCATCCAGGCCAACGCCCGCTAGCTCACACCCGAACCCAAAATACCACAAGCAAAAAGCCATCCAATCAAGCAACCTGTTCATCCATGAAAAACATGAACGGCACAATCAGTGGGGAGTAACTCCGGGTTCTCCCAGCCATATCAAAATAAACGTACATAAACGGAAATACAAAAGTAGGAGCATGCATATATAAATATACATGTGAACTACGAGAAGGATAAATAGGCAATTCAATAAATAAGGATATCGATCCATGAAGTACAAAACCGTAACCATCATATTATAGAAAGACTCGGGGATAACACTCTTAGGCAACCATACACTCACTAGGGCTTGCATCTCACCGTTAGCGGCATAAGCTTGATAAGATTGAGACTCGACAAACAAACCATGTCAAGTCATCCAAAGATCACAAATAATCAATCATATAATCATCCATCCAAACGTACGAATACGTTGACAACATCTCTCACGGTAAATGACACGCACTAGCACCGTGTACATGCAAGTATGATTAAAATGGCATCCACGGGATAAAACATTGCCCTGAACGCATACACGATTCAATACATTTCGTATATGTAGACTAATTTCCTCCCGGTAGGACGACGATATAAATATCCGATCCTAGTCTAAACCTGGCCAAACTCTCGGAATAACATTTTCCGATTCGACATGCGATAAACATTTCGCATCCAAGACTCGGTCAATCATAGAAGCCGAGTACCCCAAATTCGGTCAACCTTCACGAAAGAGGCGGAAAAGAGCACAAGCATCATAACAAGCGGTACGCTACATGCAATGACACCACCTCGCAAGTATACAACATTTGACGGCCGGGTCGATCAACGCAAAGCGTTCGCCTCCCAACAACGTCGTCATATGCCCATTAACACATGCAATTAAGCAGTAAGGATACACTCCCCGTTCCGACATTCCAGCCTTACGAACGTGGAGGTAGCCAAGGGATTGAGAGTATAAAGCACATACCAATTAGTGCTATAACCAATAACATGTGTAAAACCGACTCAAAGTGGGACATATCAAAAACCGTCACAAAACATGCGATACAAGCGAATAGAATATCATATATTCGAAACATTAATATTTAAACTCATTACGTAAATTTATACGATAAACGAATAATCGAAAATATTATAAATTAAAAACATAAGTACGAATTGCAAATGATTAGGCAGCGTGTGCCAGCCGGTCAAGGGGACCGGCTGCCGGCTACCCGGCTGGCACCCATAGTAACATTTGAAAACAAATAAAAATGCAGCGTGTCACAACCGGTCAAAGGGACCGGCTGCCGGCTACCCGGCTGGGACCAATATTACTTGAGAAAATGAAGACATATTCAGGTGTGTCTCAGCCGGTCGGTCGGCTGAGACATAATGCATACTCAAATTTTACGTAACACAAGTAAATATACAGCCACTCCCCAGCCGGTCAGCCGACCGGCTGCCGGTCGGCCGGCTGCGGTCAATATTGCACGAAAATCACAATTTTCACTAAGATTCATTATACAACAACATCATCTAACATCACAAATCATCAATTCTCATATCAATTATCAACTAACAACAACCATCATCAACAACACAATTCCTATGATTACTAATCCTATTCTAAATACGATTACTAACATAGAAAACACATTAAAACACGTAATGATATCGAGTAACCCTTCACCGTTACCTTTTCGCGTCTTCAATCCTCGTTGATCTTTATCAAGAAGTAGTCTTTGTCGGGGTCTTGGAGGTCACCACCTACAATTAGATAATAAAAGATGAATATAATTCACCTTTGAGAAAGACGGATAAATTGAAGAGCGAGAAAGACGGTAATTTTATTACCAATTAAGATAGAGGACGATGAGAGGGAAAGAATAGGACGAACTTGAGTGAATTTGAGCGAGAAACGAAGGAGTAGCGATGATTTTAAGATCGATCAATTATGGAGGTTAGGGTTTTGATGTTTACTTGGTGAGGAAGAAGAAGATGTTGAGTGTGAGGGAGTTTAGGGTTAAGGGGAAGCATAAGGAGTAAGTTGAAAATTTCATGGAAAAAGCCCATAACGTCTTAAGACGTAATTGTGGGAAAATATCCGTATATTTCCCCTCTAAATTTCAGGATTATAACAAAATTATAAGATACGAAATAACGAGTCATATATGAAAATAACGATATGAATAAGAGATAAAAATCAACCTTTGGTCCTTGCAAATTGGCCTAAGAACAATATCAAAGGTATGATATCTCCTATTAGTTGCACCCAAGATGCTCCTTGATATGCCTTAATCGTGCTAGAACGATTATACAAAAATTACCGCTAATTTTATGTGAGGTTTGATGATAGATCTAGAGAGAAAAATTGAGAGAAAAAAACACCCTAGTGTATGTGTTTGTGCCGTCACTTTTTTTTAAAACAATAGGTATTTTTCTTTTTATCCTCTCCTAATCATACTAGCTAGGTTTTCCTAAAATAAGAAATTTCAATTAGGATTCCTTCCAAACCGATTTGGACCGAGTAGATATATCCATTTATTGCTTCATATTTTTCGGTCACACCTAGTAAATAACATCCATTGTATTATTATAATTATCGTTACTAATATCGTCATCTTATTAATAAGTCCACTCAACCTTTTGCAGTCGATTTATTAATACATGTCTGACAATATTTACAATAATTATTACGAGTAATACATTTGCTTAATTAAATATAACGGTTTATATTTAATCACGAATTAACTGATTAGTTCGTTTAAGCTAACATTATTTACAGTAATTAAATATAACAGTTTATATTCAGTTTACGAATTAACAGTTTAATCCGTCTATCATCATCATTTTTTACTAACCTTTTAGTCAAATACATCGACTAACCTTTTAGTCGTATAAGGCATAAATATGACTATTTTATTCATATAATCACATCTCTCAGACACATCCTATAGGTGTGACTTATAGGGACCAGTTGATCACCGCCATAATAAAATGACAATAACGTCAAACTTCTAGCGAGCCAACCGTTATTGATAAACGTTAATCAACTTATTATTATACAAAGTATACCCTGTGAACCTACAGAGATTTATTTATGTTATTACACTAACTGTGGAGGACACTGGCTCCAACAATCTCCCACTTGTCCGTACAAGTGTATGTGCGATAACCGATTCTCATATCCATATTAAATTTCTCCCACTCAATGTAAAACAATTTGCAAAGTCTGTATTCACAAAGGTCGTATTTTACAAGTGATCTGTATCAAGAGTGGTTTCTCCGACTAGAGAGTAACTTAACTGATAAACGAATCTTCATTCGAGCATGGCCATGCATTTCAGTTACAGCTCCTCGAGTGGCCCTGAGAAATA
>JAIUZE010073518.1:0-45242 GCA_022085475.1 Heliosperma pusillum | reverse complement strand
ATGTACGTTTAATGTGATATGGCTGGGAGAACGCGGAGTTACTCCCCACTGACTGTGGCGTTCATGTTTTTCATGAATGAACAGGTTGCTTGCATTGGATGGCTTTTTGTTTTGACTATTTTGGGTTCGGGTGTGAGCTAGCGGGCGTTGTCTCTGGAAGTTTCACCTCTAGACGATATTAGCTAGTTTTGTTAAACACTTGTTCTTTGCTAACATTTTAAGAGACCCCGTCTCTTTGATGTATTTCCGTATTTAGTTTGTAATGTTTTGACACTCCTCGTTTTATTCTACTTGCATGTATAAAAGTTTTTAAAAATTACCTATTTCCGCTATATCATTCACATGCTTGTATGTTTTATATTTCCGCTTTCGCGAGGGTTGTCACACACAGCGGCATAAACAGTTTCGGTTTATGAAATCAAATTAAAACAATTTCGTGGCCTATGCTCTGATACCACTTGTGGGAAATCGGTATTACCACAATACAATTATAATAGGATTATAACGAAAAGTAATAATTTGATAGTGCAAGTCATAAACGAAAACAATAAAATTAGTAGAGATTTAGAAATCAACCTCCGGTCCTAGCAATTGGCGTAAAGAACAGAGATATCAAAGTAGATATCCTCCTAATCGTTGCACCCAAAATGCTCCGAGAAATACCCTTTTCTTTTGCTAGAAAGTAATACAAAAGTTACTGCTAACCTTTTGTTTTGTGTTTGTCAAAAGTTACCGTTAACTTTTGTCAGTTTGTGTGATTTTTAGATGAGATGGAGGCAGAGAGAGAGAATTAGGTTAGAAAAGCAAAACACTTTTCTCCTGCTCACCCTCTAATACTCACGACCCTTTTTGTTTTTATATGGGGAGATTTAAGTCTCCTCAAATAACTACCCATTGACCCGAAAACCCGAGTGTATCTGGATACATTCGTTTTTGTTCATTTTAGCTTCCAATATAATGTAATATATTATAATCGTCATTTTTACATGGACCGACATTATAATACATCATTAATTATAAATATCCGTATATTTATAACTTGCCAATTAATTATAACGGTTTACGTTTAATTAGCTTACATTATAAACTATAATTAAATATAACCTTTTATATTCAATTTTACGAATTACAGTTAATTCGTCTCAGCTAACTTTATTTAATCATTATTAAATAATCGTCTCATCATCACATTGACTAACCTTTTAGTCAAATACACTGACTAACCTTTTAGTCATTTAATTGGGCATCAATATGATCATTTTTTCAAATAATCACATCTCTCAAACACATCCTATAGGTGTGACTTTTAGGGACCAGTTGATCACCGCCATCTGTATGACAATAACGTCAAACTTATCTAGCAAGCCAACCGCTATTGATAAACGTTAATCAACTGATTATTATACAAAGTATACCCTGTGAACCTACAGAGATTTATTTATGTTATTGCACTAACAAGTTAGAACCTAACAAACATCAAGTACACTAAAGACTACCACCTTAGGTCCTTAAGACTATCCATCTCTCATTCATTATTCATTGGTCAAGTTATTTACGGTTAGGGTGCACGAATGTGCGTCGGGAGCGTCATAGCTCTGATACCAATAGTGACACCCCGCGATTTCGCAGTAAAGTAAACACATAGATTTGCAGCTGAAAAATACGAGATTTAAAAAAAAAAACCTTTAAAAGCAAAACCGCTAATGTCACTATATTATTAAACCAAAACTTAATTTAATAAATCGTTTATACAAATTGTATCTTAAATAAATACAAGGGACATCGATCCTTTGATAAAACACAGTAAAGAAAATAAATTAATATAAACTACACGCTACGGTTGAATCGCCACAAGAACAACGCTCGCTAGCTCACTCGCCACAACCCCATGCAAACACCAACCTGCAACCTGTTCATTCATTAAAAATGAATGCCACAGTCACTGGGGAGTAAGTCATGGTTCTCCCAGCCATATCACAAGTAAACATACATAAACGATAATTAACCATGTAGAAACATATATATACAAATGGATCATGTGAAGTAAAACATGCATTTCAGGGTAATATGGTATAAGTATATGAAATATTAAACAATAAGTTCCATGTTATGAACCGACTCGGGAATGACACCCTTAGGCAACTTTATACACACTAGGGCTTTGTGACACCCTCAAAAATTGCGAAAAAAATTTAAACACGTAATTTCTAAATAAAAACTGCATGGATATGTTTGTAATAGTTTCATTTGAGTAAAAACCTGTAATTTTTAAAACCTGAACCTGTTATAAAGATATCCGAATAGAAGGTGTCAAAACATGCAAGGTCTAAACAAACTTATTTACATAACCATCGCTATAAATAGCGGAGAACAAAATGATACAAAACAAATGTACAGAGGAAGACATATGTCCCTAAAAGTGTGACATACGTGTAACTACAAAATGGGAACCAATCTAAGTTCCAAGGTTACTTTGCTCGCTAGCTCGTCCGTGTACCCCATATAAGCATCACCTACCTGTCAATCGCATTTTATACAAACACGAAAGCCACAGTCATTGGGGAGTAACTCCGAGTTCTCTTAGCCACGAAATGTCATGTTAATATAACATGAAAGCATATAAATATGAGCAAATATAATACATATCCCATTTAAAGGCTAAACCATCAAGCTTTTCATGTGAAATTCAATATAAATAACATATAGTCCTAGTATGTGAATACTAGACCAACTCAAGCTACACTATCATGTGAGTCACATATCATACGGGAATCCAAACTCTATCAACCATAGCCGGCTTGCATCTCACCTTCTATGTTTCATAGAATCATCAAACAAGAAAGGGCAATATATCTAGAGACAGGCATAAGTTCCTAGTACAGTCAATAGTCACTTTGTAACTCGAGTCTATACCACGAGGTAGGGAAGCTAGTATTTTAGCTCAGAGGTTACATTTAAAACATGGCCAAGATACAACTCAACCCTAATCCTAGACTGCGCAGACCTAGAGAAATGCGGATAAAACCACCGCACCCAAGACTCATGATAAAACCACATGAGTACCCTAAGGAGTCCACCAAAGGGTTGGCTAGTACTTAAGCTGACCATCCACTCACAAAATAGGCAGAAAAGTCATGCCCCAGCTTGGATATAAACCCACCAAGCCGGGAACACAAAGGCTATTAAGCCGTGAACATACACTCGTCAAAGACTATAATGACCTATCTATGACAATGACTGAAAATACTCACTTAAGACCTCGTCCCAAGTGAATACTTTGGCCAACTTAACAATAAAAAGGGCAAAAAGTCCAAACTTGTAAATACAAATGATCACAAGCTAGCATATGGACGACTACATACAAATATAATCAAATGACAATCCAACATTCCAAACCAACATGGCCAAGGCATTAAAATATAACATTCAATATCAACCATAGTCATCCAAACTTACCCCAAAGACAAATCCCCGACCCAAGTCCCGCGACGGGTCATTGGTCAAATCAGGGCTGACCGGTTTAAACCTAATTTGACCAAACTCATTCGGTCATATTGGCCCAGCTCAGAGTCTTGACAAACACAAAGCATCAAACAAAGGCTCAAACACACAACCCGAACAACAGCCAAAGCCGGCCACACACATGCCACAAACACGCCACAAACACGCCGCAAACACGCCACCAACACGCCCCACACACGGCCAATGACAACCCTCGCGAATGCGGAATAATAAATCAAACAAGCATGTGAATAATATGCGGAAATACGGTATTTTAAAAACCTTTAAACATGCAAGTTATATATAACACGAGGTGTGTCAAAATGTTACAAACTAAACGCGAAAATATACAACAAAGAGACGGGGTCTCTTCAAATGTTAGCAAAGAACAAGTGTTTGACAAAAACTATCTACTATCGTCTAGAGGTGAACTTCCAGGGACAACGCCCGCTAGCTCACACCCGAACCCCAAAATATCAGATCCAAAAAGTCATCCATAGCATGCAACCTGTTCATCCATGAAAAACATGAATGCCACAGTCAGTGGGGAGTAACTCCGGGTTCTCCCAGCCATATTACATCAAACGTACACATAAGGTAATACGAAAGTAAAGCATGCATATATATATATACATGTGAGTTGCGATAAGAATAAATAGGCAATACGAGATATAAAGATAAGATCATATAGAAATCAAATCCGTAACCATCATGTTATTCAAGACTCGGGAAAGACACTCTTAGGCAATCGAATACGCTCACTAGGGCTTGCATCTCACCGTTAGCGGTATAAGATTGATAAGATTGAGACTCGACAAACAACCATGTCAAGTCATGCAATGATCATGAATACTCAATCATGAAATCACGCATTCAAGTATAACAACATAAAGACGACCTTTCTCACGGTAAATGAAACGCACTAGCATCGTGTACATGGCAAGTATGATTAACAGGCATCCACGGGATAAGCATTTCCCTGTAACGCATACACGATCACATTTCGTATATGTTCACTAATTTCCTCCGGTAGGACGACGATAATAATACGGTCCTAGTCTAAATATGGCCAGAATCCCGGAATCGCATTTTCCAGTTCGACATGCGATAAACGTTTCGCATCCAAGACTCGGTCAATCATATGACGCCGAGTACCCCAAATTCGGTAGCAAACATTCACGAAAGAGGCGGAAAAAAGCTCTAGCCACATAACAAGCGGTACGCTACATGCAAATAACACCACCTCGCAAGTACACAACATTTGACGGCAGGGTCGATCAACGCATAGCGTTCAACTCCCAACAACGTCGTCGTATGCCCACTAACACATGCATTTAAGCAGTAGGATACCTCTCCGTTCCGACATTCCAGCCTTACGAACGGGAAGGTAGCCAAAGGAATGAGAATACCAAGCACAAGACAAAATCGTGCTCAAACCGACTCATTTGTAAAAACCGACTCAAAGTGGAAACATATCGAAAACCGTCACCAAACATGTGATACATGCGAAAGAGATATCATATATTCAAAACATGAATATTATAAGACTCTACGTAAAATTATACGATAAACCGATCATGTGAACTATGATAAATTACGAGTTTTAGAAATTGTAGGAAAAATATACAGCCGTGTTCCAGGCCGGGCAACAGACCGGCGGCCGGTGGGCCGGCTCAGAACACAGGCAAAATCCCAAAAAACAGAGGAAAGGGGTCTGGGCCGGTCAGTCGACCGGCGGCCGGGCGACCGGCACAGCCAATCATACCAAACTCAAAACTTCAACACTGATGTGTTCCAGGCCGGTGGATGGACCGGCGGCCGGTAGGCCGGCCTGGAGCACCATATCATGCAAAACCCAAAATTTCCAAATGAGTTTATGATGTGTTCCCAGCCGGTGGTCAGACCGGCGGCCGGTCGACCGGCTGGGATCACTTCTTCACCCGTGAGCTTCCAAAGCTCAACCAATTCATTTCAAAACTCAATTATACTTCTAATAATCATCAACAATCAATATATATCATCAATATCCATCATATAACCTCATTTACTAATCATAGCATAGTTTCTAATCTTCCTAATCGTAATCTAATACGATTTTCTAGCATATAAACATGTAAAACATATAAGTAATACCGAGTAACCCTTCACCATTACCTTTGAGCGTCTCTAATGATCGTCAAGCTCCTCTTCTATAAGGAAATAGTCTTTGTCGGGATCTTGGAGGTCGCCACCTACAATTAGATCGTAAAAAGATGAATAAAGTTCATCTTGAGAAAGACGGAATGCTTAAAAAGCGAGAAAGACCATAATTTTATTATCAATACGGATAGAGGAAGGTACGGGAGGAAGAATAAGATGAACTTACGTAAATTCTATCGAGTAACGAAGAAACTACGCCAAATCTAAGATGGAAATCAAAGAGGGAAATTGATTTCTTAAGGAAGAAGAAAACTAGGTTTGATTTTGTGTTTAATGAGATTTTAGGTTAAGGAGGGAGTGTGTTGTGAGTTGTGTAGAGAAAAAGTCAAACATGATTTCCAACGTCCAGAAAGTCAAACTAGACTGAAGACGACTTTTTCATGAAATCTCGCAGAAATTCCAAATACGAACTCGGAAATTCTAAATTCGACTCGGAACTTAAAATTATAATTTAAAACTTAAAATTACTGAAAAAGTTTCGTAAAATATTTCTACTAGAAAAATAGGGTACATGTCCGGGTGTTACAATCACCCCACCTTTTAAAAAGTTTCGCCCTCGAAACTTGAGGAAAAATAAAAATTTACCTTACTCGAAAAGACTCGGATATTTACTACGCATAGAAGCTTCGGTTTCCAAGTCTCTTCTTCGACATTAGCACTCCTCCACAAGATTTTCACCAACGGAACTACTTTACTTCTCAACTTTCTATCCTTACGATCTAGGATGCGGATCGGCTTCTCTTCAAAGGATAAATTCGGTTCAAGCTCGGGCAATTCCTTTTGAAAGACATGGCTTGGATCACTAACATACTTTCTCAATTGAGAAACATGGAAAACATCATGAACCTTAGCCAAATTCGGCGGCAAATCCAACTTATAAGCAACAGCACCAATCCTTTCCACAATATCAAAGGGTCCAATGTATTTCGGGCTCAATTTACCCTTAACACCAAACCTTTTAACACCCTTCATAGGAGACACCTTCAAGAATACTTTATCACCAACTTCAAACTATAACGGCCTTCTTCGGATATCGGCATAAGACTTTTGACGGTCTTGAGCGGCTTTCATTCTATCACGAATGACCTTCACATTATCAATGGTTTCAACAAGAACATCGGGGCCTAAATCACGATTGTCACTCAATTGATTCCACCATATAGGACTCCGACATTTCCTTCCATAAAGAGCTTCATATGGAGCCATCTTGATAGATGCATGATAGCTATTGTTGTAAGAAAACTCCACCAATGGTAAACTCTTTTCCCAACTAGACTGAAAATCAAGAGCACAAGCCCTAAGCAAGTCTTCTAAAGTCTGAATAGTCCTCTCAGTCTGACCATCCATAGCGGCATGAAAAGCAGTACTCATCAACAACTTACTACCCATGGCTTCTTGCAAAGCTTTCCAAAATCTCGAACAGAATCGCGGATCTCTGTCGGATATAATCTCCAAAGGAACACCATGGTATCTAACAATTTCATCCACATAGGCTATTGCTAAACGATCCAAATTCCAAGTTTCTTTGATCGGAATAAATCTAGCACACTTGGTCAATCGATCAACAACAACCCAAACGGCATCTTTACCTCCAACGGTCTTCGGCAAAGCCATAACAAAGTCCATCGAAATAGATTCCCACTTCCATAGCGGAATATCCAACGGTTGTAGCAATCCACCGGGTCTCTTGTGTTCAATCTTCACTTGTTGGCAAGTCAAACATCTTCCAACATATGACACAACATCACCCTTCAAGTTCGGCCACCAAAACTGCAGCTTCAAATCTTTGTACATCTTATCACCACCGGGGTGAATAGAATAAGGGGAAAGATGAGCTTCATCAAGAACTCGCTTCCTCAAATTAAGAGCATTAGGAACAAATAAACGACCATGGAAACGAAGAACACCTTCATTATCAAACTTGAAATCTTTACCTTTACCTTCAAGAATTTTGGCTTGAATAGATTTGTAGGTAAGATCATCAACTTGGCTTTCACGGATTTCACGAAGAAACACAGGTTCGGCAATCATAGCACCAATATGAACAAATCCACGTTCTACAAATTCCAAACTCAACCTTCGAAACTCGGCACTAAGATCAACAGGTAATACATGCATAGCATTCAAAGCAGGAGAAGCTTTCCTACTAAGAGCATCTGCAACAACATTCGCCTTCCCTTCATGATACAACAACTCAAAATCATAATCATTCACCAATTCCAACCATCTTCTTTGCCTCATATTCAACTCTTTTTGAGTAAATATGTACTTCAAACTCTTGTGATCGGTGAAGATACGACAATGAACTCCAATTAAATAATGTCTCCACACTTTCAAAGCATGAACAACAGCGGCCAATTCTAGATCATGAGTAGGATAGTTCACTTCATGAACTCTCAATTGCCTTGAAGCATAAGCCACCACCTTCCTATTTTGCATAAGGACACAACCTAACCCCATTTTAGAAGCATCACAATAGACATCAAAGTCTACTCCATCTTCAGGCAAAGTCAACACCGGAGCGGTAGTTAACCTCTTCTTTAATTCTTGAAACGCATTTTCACAAGCTTCAATCCATAGGAATTTGGTTTCCTTCTTCAACAACTGGGTCATAGGCCTTGCAAGCTTAGAGAAATCCTTGACAAATCTTCGATAATAACCAGCTAAACCAAGAAAGCTTCGAATCTCTCTAATATCAGTCGGACTCTTCCAATCAACAACGGCCTCAATTTTAGAAGGATCCACCATTACACCCTCTTTAGAAATCACATGCCCAAGAAAGGACACTTTAGGTAACCAAAATTCACACTTAGAGAACTTAGCATACCACTTCTGTCGACGGAGAACACCCAAATAATCCTCAAATGAATAGCATGCTCTTCTTCGGACTTGGAGAATATAAGAATATCATCAATGAATACCACCACACACTTGTCAAGATATTCACTAAATGTGCGGTTCATTTGATCCATAAAGATAGCAGGAGCATTCGTTAATCCAAATGGCATTACTTTGAATTCATAATGGCCATACCTCGTACTAAAAGTGGTCTTCGGAATATCAACATCTCTAACCGGAATTTGATGATAACCAGATCTCAAATCAATCTTCGAAAATGTAGAAGCACCCTTTAATTGATCAAATAAATCTTCAATTCTCGGTAAAGGATACCTATTCTTGATTGTAATCCGATTCAATTCACGATAATCGATACACAACCTCATAGAACCATCCTTCTTCTTCACAAAAAGAACAGGAGCCCCCCAAGGCGAGGCACTAGGTCGAATAAAACCCTTTTCAATCATATCATCCAACTGCTTTCTTAACTCTTTCAATTCAGAAGGAGCCATACGATAAGGAGCTTTGGCAATTGGACCAGAACCAGGGACAAGATCAATAGAGAATTCGACATCTCTCTCGGGAGGAATCCCGGGCAAATCTTCGGGAAATACATCGACGAATTCTCGAACAATAGGCACATCTTCAATACTTGGCAAAGAGGTATTTGAAGAAGTCACAACACACAAGAATGCTTTGTAACCTTTTCTAACCATACTTAACAACTTCAAAGCGGAAATTAAAGACACACCTTTACGGGGATGAGATCCCTTATAGGTTATTCTAACACCTAAAGGACTCTTTAAGAAAATCTTTTGATCACGACACTCGAATCTAGCATGATACATAGCTAACCAATCTATACCTAAAATAATATCAAACTCTCCTAGAGGAAACTTAAGGAGATTTGCGGGAAATATAGAACCCGAAATAGATATAGGTACATTTGGATAAAGAGTAGAACAAGAGATAATATCTCCGGATGGTAAGGATATGGGAGTATCCCCACTAGAAGTCGGTTTGATTGATAATTTATTAGCATAGGTTGATGACACAAAAGACATTGAAGCACCGGTATCAAATAAAATAAGACACGGTTGCTCTAAGATTGAGAACATACCCGTAATGATCTAGGGATGAGCGTCGGCTTCGGCACGACTCATGACAAAGATTGAACCCTTAGGCTTAGGAGGAGGAGGGGGCAACTTTCGATCGGGGCAATCTTCATACCGATGACCACCCTTTTGACAAAAGTAACAGAGATAAGGTCGGTTTGAACAAGGCACACCGGGATGGTGTGGTTGCCTACAACGGTTACATACACGACCTTGAGCTTGAGCTTGAGGAGCATAAGGTCTATGAACTACATTTGAAGTAGCTCTAGGAATAAAAGGAGAAGGATTTCTTGCATTGGAAGAACGATTAAACCTCCTCTTGTTAGCATAGGAATTAGAAGAAGACGGAATAAACGGCCTTTTCCCAAAAGCATTCGGCCTCGGAGCATAAGAAGGAGAGGGATTATTCATTAAAGCTTCATCCCTTATAGCCTTCATTGAATTCTCGGCCCACAAAGCATCATCATAAAGATCTCCCAAGGATGCGGTACCCCTTCTCACCTTACTTTGAAGCACGGCATTCAACTTATTGCGATAATAGAAAGCACGATCTTCATCATCACGAATAAGCCTTGGCGCGAAATGAGCGAGTTTATTAAACTCCGTTGTAAAATCTTGAGCCGATAGGTTGCCTTGCTTAAAGTCAATGAACTCTTTAAGCCTTTGTTGTTTAAGCTCTTTAGGGTAAAACCTACCCTCCACAAGAGCCTTAAAGCAAGACCAATTAAAGTCCTCTTCAAGAACGGCAGTGGCACTAGTGATAGCCCACCAATTGTCGGCTTCCCGCACTAGAAAGTGCTTTGCTATCCTTACTTTATCCTCTTCCCGGACTTGGTAAAGATCAAACTGCTTTTCCATTTCCCGGAACCAATCGGATAGCTCCGTAGGATCCGGTTCACCACCATAAGGCACGATCTTACTCCTTGCAATTTGACCCGCCACCCATGCATAACCACCTTGTTGATTTTCCTCCCTTCTAGGGTGAACTGGGTTGGCATTAGCTAGAGCGGCATCTTGCTGATTCTTCAGCACTTGAGCAAGAGCCTCCATCATAATATTATCAGCTGAACGCGGTCTAACCATCTTCATAAGAAACAAAAACAAATTAAGTTATCCTATCAATTAGCATAAACAAATAGACTACCAAATAAAGTCCTTAACTTCTACCCAACTCTCTCATTTATTATTTCACGGTCAAGTAGTTTAAGTTAGGGTTCACGTGTGTGCGTCGGGAGCGGCAAAGCTCTGATACCACCTGTGACAACCCTCGCGAATGCGGAATAATAAATCAAACAAGCATGTGAATAATATGCGGAAATACGGTATTTTAAAAACCTTTAAACATGCAAGTTATATATAACACGAGGTGTGTCAAAATGTTACAAACTAAATACGGAATATACAATAAAGAGACGGGGTCTCTTAAAATGTTAGCAAAGAACAAGTGTTTAACCAAAACTAGCTACTATCGTCTAGAGGTGAACTTCCAGGGACAACGCCCGCTAGCTCACACCCGAACCCCAAAATATCAGATCCAAAAAGTCATCCATAGCATGCAACCTGTTCATCCATGAAAAAACATGAATGCCACAGTCAGTGGGGAGTAACTCCGGGTTCTCCCAGCCATATTACATCAAACGTACATATAAGGTAATACGAAAGTAAAGCATGCATACATATAAATATACATGTGAGTTGCGATAAGAATAAATAGGCAATACGAGATATAACGATAAGATCATATAGAAATCAAATCCGTAACCATCATGTTATTCAAAGACTCGGGAAAGACACTCGTAGGCAATCGAATACGCTCACTAGGGCTTGCATCTCACCGTTTAGCGGTTAGAAGAATTGATAAGATTGGAGACTCGACAAACAACCATGCCAAGTCATGCAATGATCATGAATATCAATATGAAATCCCGCATTCACGGATACAAACCACATAAAGCCGACCTTTCTCACGGTAAATGAAACGCACTAGCAGTCGTGTACATGGCAAGTATGATTAACAGATACACGGGAAGAAGCATTTCCCTTAGTAACGCATAAACGTCACATTCGTATATGTTCACTAATTTCCTCGGTTAGGACGACGACGGATAATAAGAGATGTCCTAGTCTTAAATCTGGCAGATCCCCGGAATCGCATTTTCAGTTCGAAATGCGATATAAACGTTTCGCATCCAAGACTCGGTCAATCCTATGACGCCGAAGTACCCCAAATTCGGTAGCAAACATTCACGAAAGAGGCGGAAAAGAGCTCTAGCACCATAACAAGCGGTACGCTACATGCAAATAACACCACCTCGCAAGTATACAACATTTGACGGCCGGGTCGAACAACGCATAGCGTTCAACTCCCAACAACGTCGTCATATGCCCACTACACATGCAATGAAGCAGTAGGATACCTCTCCGTTCCGACATTCCAGCCTTACGAACGGGAAGGTAGCCAAAGGAATGAGAATACCAAGCACAAGACAAAATAGTGCTCAAACCGACTCATTTGTAAAAACCGACTCAAAGTGGAAACATATCGAAAACCGTCACCAAACATGTGATACATGCGAAAGAGATATCATATATTCAAAACATGAATATTATAAGACTCTACGTAAAATTATACGATAAACCGATCATGTGAACTATTATAAATTACGAGTTTTAGAAATTGTAGGAAAAATATACAGCCGTGTTCCAGGCCGGGCAACAGACCGGCGGCCGGTGGGCCGGCTCAGAACACAGGCAAAATCCCAAAAACAGAGGAAAGGGGTCTGGGCCGGTCAGTCGACCGGCGGCCGGTCGACCGGCACAGCCAATCATACCAAACTCAAAACTTCAATACTGATGTGTTCCAGGCCGGTGGATGGACCGGCGGCCGGTAGGCCGGCCTGGAGCACCATATCATGCAAAACCCAAAATTTCCAAATGAGTTTCTGATGTGTTCCCAGCCGGTGGTCAGACCGGCGGCCGGTCGACCGGCTGGGATCACTTCTTCACCCGTGAGCTTCCAAAGCTTAACCAATTCATTTCAAAACTCAATTATACTTCTAATAATCATCAACAATCAATATATATCATCAATATCCATCATATAACATCATTTACTAATCATAGCATGGTTTCTAATCTTCCAAATCGTATTCTAATACGATTTTCTAGCATATAAACATGTAAAACACGTAAGTAATACCGAGTAACCCTTCACCGTTACCTTTGAGCGTCTCTAATGATCGTCAAGCTCCTCTTCTATAAGGAAATAGTCTTTGTCGGGATCTTGGAGGTCGCCACCTACAATTAGATCGTAAAAAGATGAATAAAGTTCATCTTGAGAAAGACGGAATGCTTAAAAAGCGAGAAAGACGATAATTTTATTATCAATACGGATAGAGGAAGGTACGGGAGGACGAATAAGATGAACTTACGTAAATTCTATCGAGTAACGAAGAAACTACGCCAAATCTAAGATGGAAATCAAAGAGGGAAATTGATTTCTTAAGGAAGAAGAAAACTAGGTTTGAGTTTGTGTTTAATGAGATTTTAGGTTAAGGAGGGAGTGTGTTGTGAGTTGTGTAGAGAAAAAGTCAAACACGATTTCCAAAGTCCAGAAAGTCAAACTAGACTGAAGACGACTTTTTCATGAAATCTCGCAGAATTTCCAAATACGAACTCGGAAATTCTAAATTCGACTCGGAACTTAAAATTATAATTTAAAACTTAAAATTATTGAAAAAGTTTCGTAAAATATTTCTACTAGAAAAATAGGGTACATTTCCGGGTGTTACATAATGGATCACACTTCCAAGGAGAGACTGAGCAGTTGCTAGCCAAATATAAGATCAAGCAACATCACTTCTCGCCTTATAGACCATAGACTAATGGCGCGGTAGAGGCAGCTAACAAAGATGTCGTCACAATCCTTAAGAAAATGACTGACAACTATCGTGATTGGCCAAGCAAGATACCCTTTGCATTATGGGGTTATCGCAATTCACTTAGGACGCCCACTGGGGCCACTCCTTTCTATCCTACGGGATGGAAGTTGTACTGCCAGTAGAGCTCGAAATCCCATCTTTGCGCATCCTCTTGGAAAGTCAAATCCTAGAAGCTGATTGGAAAAGAGATAGATATGATGAACTTGTCCTCTTGGACGAAAGAAAACTACGTGCATTACATAATGTACAGACATATCAGGCACGTATCAAACGAGCCTTCAACAAGCGAGTTAAGTCCATAAACATCAAAGAAGGAGATTTAATGCTCAAATCTGTTAGAATTCTCCTACATGTCGATCCACGAGGGAAATTCAAACCTAAATAGGCAGGACCTTTCTTAGTGAAATCCATATTTTTAGGAGGTGCGGTTAGAATCACAGACCTTGACAGGAATGAATTCGCTAACCCTACAAATCTAGACCAGTTGAAACGGTACTACCCTTAAATATACACTAGAAAAATGTACCATGCGTGAACCTCACGTGCCGCTCATGCGACACGAAATAAAACTGGCTCCTAGCCAGTCGAATTTCATGTCTCTATTGCTCATGCATTTTGACATTTGGATCATCCTCATGTCATCAAATAAATTTGAGTTGTATTTCCTTAAGAGTAAGTAAAGCTCAGGCTACCCTTTTGTAAGTTCATTTACAAGATCTTGCTTGGAACAATTATTCTTTTACATTTTCGAACTACGCGCAGGGTTTGATTTCATTTTTTCTAATGAATACGTAGGCAATCTCTCACAGGATTGAACCCATTTTATTTATTGAAAATGTGAATAGAAGGACATTTGCATTTGCATTTGACATTCGACAAGAATAATAAAAGGAAAACCTTTGGTTTCTTAACTAACTTAACATTTATTGATTATTCCAAAAATAGTAATAGTATCTTACATATTATAAAATGCCGAAATAAAAATCCCATCTTTAATTACAACTCAAAAATAATACTAATACTACATAATATAAATTGACTAAGCCTACTCTTCCATCTTGCCTTTGCCTTTGTCATCCTTCTTGTCTCGACCACGAGGTGGACGCTCCCGCGTTACCTTTGACCTAATTATCAAAGGTCTTTCTCGCGGTCTTTCATTGCCGTGTCTATCTATCACTACCCTTGTAGCAAGATTACTTCGCGACCTCTTCGCTGGACGCGTGACTAGGAATCCGGCTTCTTCCTCCACTTCAGTTAAGTATTTCGACCCTTCCTTACCAGATTCATAAAGTTTGCAATCCACAAGTTCGCGTTTCCTTAGGTTCTCGCGCTCTTCTGGAGTAGTAGCCTTCCTCCATCTCAGATATGAGTCAGATACCCATATGGAGCCAACAGGAGAGGGTATGAACCACATATTCCTTTGCACCCATCTAGTTGCCCATTCTCTACATGATTTCGCAGTATGAGCCAAGGCGGTTTGAGGAACGGTGTCAAGTCGGGGGATCCTCTATTTGAAGCCCACTTGCCTCGCCAAACTTTCCGGAAAGATGCATACCATGAATTCCAAGCCAGGAACGCAGAGTGCCCGAATCGAATCTAAAGATGATGCTCCACTAACCACCCTAAGGTGCCACTATGGCACAGTCCACTTTATCAAAGGGCCACCTTTACCCTTCAGCTTGTTCTCCCAATATTTAGGAATCCTGGAGAAGTCTACCATATAGAGCCTAGTCCTCATGGTAATGGATTGAGCAGAATAATCTCGCATATCAACTAGGGGCTCGATCAATCGCAGGCTCTCCATCAACCATATCTACAACACAAAAGAGGTCCGTCAAAATAAACGAAAAAAAAAACAAATGAAAAAAAAAGAGAAAAAGAAAAAGAAAGAAAGAAAGGTTCTTACCTGCAGAAGGACGGGACTCCCCAAATATGGAAGCTCTCGGTTAGCCTTTCTATTATCAAGGCCAAGATCAATCTCCCCTAGGCAAAGGCAAGCTGGGCTTTTGTGCAGCTCCATTTGCTCCACCAAGCTTAAGAAAAGAGGATCCCCTCTCATTTCCTTGTCAATGTGACCATAGAAGATGTAGCTCTGCAAAAGGCAAAATCAAAACGCCTTGCGCCTCGCAACATAGGATAAGGAAGGGTCTTAAATCATGCATGCAGACAACCTTTGAGGTGACATAGCGATCTACCTAAGCTTTGGTCAACCCAAGGAGGTCCCTAAATTTGTTCTTATACCCTTGTGAGCTAAGAGGTAAAACTGGAGCATCTTCGGGATCCCATCCCCCAATCACAGTAATTTCTTCAGGAAAAGGACATATATCACTTCCAGGAACGACAAATACATGCAATTCTGGGTCCCAATATTCAAGACATGCATCTAAGAAGGGCCTTACTACTTTCACTAGCTTTAAGCTTAAGATGGTCCCTACAACGACTGCACCCATGTTGTGTTTCTCCACGTTAGTGCACTCATTTGCCCACTCCTTGAGAAGGTTTCGAAGGCATCCATAATTTTAAAAGGTTAATTTGAGATTAGGAATTTTTTTGTGAGGGACGGATTGCAGGAAGTTGATTTGAATGAATAAAACCTTCAACTGAGCTCGCTATATATACTATTTGTCTTTCCTAATTTTGCTCAGAGTCTGACAAACCCAGGAAGTGACGCAGTGAGAGCTGCGCCCTTTCGAAGAGTCGCAGCTCTTGCTGCGCCTCTTCCTCAGGCTATTTTCTCAGATTTCTCGCCTTCGCACTTTCCTAATTACTATATCGTTTATGATTTTCCTATTCCTATAGGATGTAGATATACTAAAGCGACGAATTTCCAAAGACTTAGATTTCCTAAATCTGGTCGGCTTGGCTCTTCAAGACGTTAATCGACATTTTCGACATATTAGCACATTTTATTCATTTCATTCTTTAGAAACTCATTTCATATTCATTTTTTTTGCTTACTTATATATTCCTTTTTATTTCTTTTTTCAGGGCGTACCCTCCTTATTGTAAGTCACTTTTTTTATATCCATTTTCACACATTTCCATGCGTTCTTTCGCATTTTCGCATTTTTTAGGTTTTTATTTTGACCCTGTTTAGGCCAACAACTGATTAACTGTTTACTTTCTATGTGTTTATATGATTTCTGTGTGAAATCCGGCAGCATGACGGCAGAAACCGTCAGCTACCAAACTTGTCTTTAAGCTAACCTGCAGGAACATAAGAAATCCAACACGAAAGGCACTCAGGCCGTCGTAGCACAGTCGAAAAGGAAATATATACACAAGACTGGGGGCCTCGCCCTAAAATCAAATCTAAAACTGGGGGCTCTCGCCCGAAAATCAAATCTAAATGTACAACAAGTCTCAAAATGAAGTTCAAATATCTAAAGTCTACAAAACAAAACATCAAAAACAGGAAACGACTAATCCTCATCACCAGTGAGCCCAGATAGAACCTCGAGAGCGGCAATGTCAATGTCCCTATCCTCTAGCTCCCTCAGCAAACGAGCTATCTCCTCCCGAGGCTCCGCCAGCTCACACTCCAAGGCTCTCTGCGAAAGAAATGCCTCAATTCAGTCAATCATTTCATTTCAAAAATACAACAACAACAAAAATATAAAAAGGGAATGATAGGTTCCTACCTATCGGTCCCGACCACCCACGAGTGCCTCAACAGCCGTAGCCGTCTACCAGTTGGCCACCCGCCACATTGCGACGTGCTGAGACGGTGCCACCTACGTTCAAGTATAAACAAGGGTCAAATAAGACGCATTCTTATTTAGTAATAAATAAAAGTCAAGGAGTAAGGGCTTACCCTCCACACAAGGTGCTGCCACTTAGGAATGGTGTCGAGAGATGAACGAAAGATCCTTAGGAACATCTCAGGATTGATGACTTTGGTAGACATGTAATCATTGAAAGCACGAATATGATTCAAAGGGTTCTCGTGCCCCTTGAACTTTGGGATGTTAGTCGTGTTGAAGTTGGTTGGAAATTGAGTACTTAACGCTTCATATTTGCGATTATTCTCCGTGTTGATGGCATCCCCTTTAAGGCACATTAGTTGCTCGTTCAGGTATTGGAGTCGCTTTTCATTTTCAGTAAGAACTAGCGGGGGATTGACTTGTAGTTGTTCCACAACGGGTGGAATGTTATCATGTACGCTAGCATCAGGAATGTCTGAAGGAGGAAACCTAGTTTCTATGGCAACAATTCGGTCTTCAATGGCGTTGAGGCGAGCATAAGCTTGGTCTTTACTTGTTTGGAGACGTATGAGCACGGCTAAGACTAGATCATTACCATTTTGCTCGGGTTGATGAACACTTGCTTGACTAGTTCCCAACATCTTGGAAACTGAGGTAAGAGACCGAAAATGGATCAAAACACGATCGACCATTCTAGCACACGTATTCAAAAGGGCTCGACTTGTGAAGTGGGAGTGTGCCACTGTTTTTAAGTGAGTTTTGAAAATGACTAGTTTTGAAATGTTTGTCCTAAGCAACCGTAGTGTGGTTGTAGGAGTGATGACTCGAAGTGGATAAAAGACGATTTTGATTGGATATTTAGGCAGAGTTTTGACTAATTTTGGGCTACTTTAGGCCACCTTTAAAAGTGCTTTACAGTTTTAAAAAGAATTTTGTTTTTGAAAAATTCGTCATGGTTTTATTTACAAAATGGTGATCACGTATCGGTTATACGCATTTATACAAACATTTTAACGGCATGCAGAGTGCATTTAAAATGGTTTTAGCTTAAAGGGTGGGTTGTCATACCAAGTAATCAAACTCGGGGTCTGTGGAGAGGTCCGCGCCAAACATGAGTAAGGTCGGTTCCTAGTCCAATTCCTCGAGTAGTGAAAGCTCTTGATACGAATATGAGTTTGTATCGCGGTATGGTTCACGTCAATCGATATCCATCCTTAGGCCCAGATAAGAATTTGGACCGTCCGTACAATACGATTGGTCGAAACGGGTTGGGTTGAGCCTAAGAAGGCCGAATAAAATGACCTATGAATGTCGAGTAATGAAAATCGACAACTGTCTCATACAAAATATTCCATAATCTTGTTCAAGTTTCACCCTGGGTAACACGTAAGTGTATAATCGCCAGCGGACCCGCCAAACTGTAGTACACAACAGGACCACGAAAGGAATGAGGACAAACGTAGAAATGCGCATTTGTGGAGTCGCCACCAATTTTATGGGAAATTGGAACCGTTCGAATACTTTATGCCAAGTCAAGACACAAAGTAATGACATGCACACTAATAACTTGTTACCCTGAGCATTCTATGTGACAACCCTCGCGAATGCGGAAATATAAAACGTACAAGCATGTGAATTATATAGCGGAAATATGAAGCTTTTAAAAACATTTATACATGCAAGAGAAGTATACGAGGAGTGTCAAGTATTACAACTAAAGTACGAAATACAACAAAGAGACGGAGTCTCTCAAAATGTTATAAATGCCAAAGTGTTTAGCAAACTAGCTAAAATTGTCTAGAGGTGAAACTTCCAGGGACAACGCCCGCTAGCTCACAACTGAACCCCAAAATATCAAGCAAAAAGCCATCCATGCAAGCAGCCTGTTCATCCATGAAAAACATGAACGCCACAATCAGTGGGGAGTAACTCCGGGTTCTCCCAGCCATATCACATTAAACGTACATAGAAGGAAATACAAAATATAAGCATGCATATATAGATATACATGTGAAATACGATAAGGATAGATAGGCAATTCGATATATAATGCTAAGAGCATATGGAATACAAATCCGAATCCATCATGTTATACAAAGACTCGGGGAAGACACTCTTAGTCAACCGAATACGTTCACTAGGGCTTACATCTCACCGTTAACGGTATAAGTTTGATAAGATTTAGACTCGACAAATAAAACATGCCAAGTCAGCCAATGATCAATCATATAATCATTCATCCAAACATAACGACACAATGACGACATCTCTCACGGTAAATGAAACGCACTAGCACCGTGTACATGGCAAGTATGATTAAAAGGCATCCACGGGATAGACATTTCCCTGAACGCATACACGATTCAATTCATTTCGTATATGTAGACTAATTTCCTCCCGGTAGGACGACGATAATAATACGGTCCTAGTCTAAACCTGGCCAGACTCTGGGAATAAGACGTGTTCCGATTCGACATGTGGTAAGACGTTCCACATCCAAGACTCGGTCAATCATAGACGCCGAGTACCCCAAATTCGGTCGACATTCACGAAAGACGCATAAAAGAGCACAAGCCTCATAACAAGCGGTACGCTACATGCAAATAAAACCACCTCGCAAGTACACAACATTTGACGGCCGGGTCGATCAACGCAAAGCATTCACCTCCCAACAACGTCGTCGTATGCCCACTAACACATGCAATTAAGCAGTAGGATACCTCCCCGTTCCGACATTCCAGCCTTACGAAAGTGGAGGTAGCCAAGGGAATGAGAGTACAAAGCACATGACAAAATAGTGCTGAAACCGAAACATTTGTAAAAACCGTCTCAAAGTGGGACATATCAAAAACCGTCACCAAGCATGAGAATAGGGCATTATATAAATGTAATTATGATAAAAATGAATCAATACATGATACATAAGCATTTGAACAAGTTTATGAAGCATAATAAATAAGAACATAGATCACCTCTCCAAAACAACGTTGTTTGGAAACCAAGTAAAACAAGGGTCCACTTCAAACGGTCATAACTAGATTTCTAGACATGAAAATTCAGATATTCTAAATGGGGGTCATAGCTTATCCTCTTACGGTTCCAACGGGATGTCACAAGCCCAAAACAAGCAAGTAACGAAGGAGATATGATCATTTTACGAATAGGGTCAGTGCAGTTAAACTGCACAAGTCACGACCGTGACTTGTATTTCACGCCCGTGAAACTCTATGTTACGCAAGGGTATATGGTCAACCACTATTTCACGCTCGTGACATGAGTTTCACGACCGTGACTTGGGTCAAGACAACTCCATTTTGTTCTAAACTCAACCATCATCAACTATTATCATAAATCATCAATTCTCATAATCTACTTCAATTAACTATCAACAATCAATATTCATCATCAACAATCATCAACTAACAACATTCATCATCAATAACATAAATCCTAAGCTTTCTAATCGTATTCTAAATACGAATTCTAACATTGAAATCATGTAAAACACGTAAATGATATCGAGTAACCCTTCACCGTTACCTTTATGCGTCTTTACTCCGCGTCAAGGTCCTCTTCAATTAAGAAATAGTCTTTGTCGGGATCTTGGAGGTCACCACCTACAAATAATTAATAAAAGATGAATTTACTTCACATTGAGAAAGACGAAAAGTTTAAAAAACGAGAAAGACGGTAATTTTATTATCAATACGGATAGAGGAAGATAAAAGGGGAAGAATAAGACGAACTTACGTGAATTTGGGCAAGAAACGAGCGAGTTATGACGAATCTAAGCTTGGATGATTATGGAAGCTAGGTTTTGATTTGGGTTTCTTAGTGATGAAGAAATGTTGAGTTGTGAGAATGAAATAGGTTAGGAGTAGTATGAGGGAGTATGAAGGAAAAAGTCAAGAAAAAGTCAAAGACGACTTAAGACGGGTTTTACTTGAAATCTCGCGGAAATTCCAAATACGAACTCGGAAATTCTAAATTCGACTCGGAAAATTAAATTCTAAATTAAAACTAAATTTCGCTGAAAAGTATCCGTAAAATATTTTCATTATAAAAATAGGGTACATTTACGGGTGTTACAATCACCCCTCCTTTTAAAAAGTTTCGTCCTCGAAACTTGAGAGTAGAAAATAAAAGTATCAAGGACAAGAATCGGTATTCAAAATTAATACTAAAACTTTTACAAGAGAAACATTTATGAAACGAGGTTCTTTTCGAAAACGGTTTAAGGAATTTTTTCATAAGTGCGAAACTTTATTTACGAATCACAAGAGTGCCCGTCGCGAACGAGAACTCTAGCTATCAAAAATCAAATCAAAGTTGAAATAGTGAAATCGAAAATCAGACAAGTGTTAGTAAGTGTAAGACTAGTCACCAGACGTCTCTAATAACAAGTCCAAACATCCAACCAACGCATAATCCAAGTATAAAAGCAAAAGAAATCTATTTTCTCCAAAACGAGGGTGCAAAATCCATCTTTAGATTTCTTTAAAAAGTTAAATTAAAAATACGAGGTGGGGACTTGAAGGTTTTCTCAAAGATAAAATCAAATTAAGAAGACATTACACGTACATAGAGTGACTCGAACATCGAAATCACAATTCGCGAAACTAAGAGGTACGTCCAACGAGTAAAATGGATCAAAAAGGGGAAAAGGATTGAAGAGTAGCGGATTGAGTAAGGATCAATTTGAGAGAAAAGAGAGGAATGAACCACAATACTATCTTCCATCTATGACAATTTAAACGTCGATCGCAGCTCGACATCACTAGCTCCACGAGTAAACTAGTCCTCAAGAGGGTGTAATTTATCCTCAACATTTTCAATCTTCAGATTCCTACAAAAATATTTCATAATCATGAAACTTCGAGTAACAAATCCCAATTATTCAAATCCAATTAGAATCTACTAAGGTCCATCGGCACGGTAGACTCCACAACTAACAATCCACATGAAAGATTTATTACGCACTCTAATCTTCTTAGTTTCATCAAAACTCTTACTAGAAACTACCAACAAAATATTTATCTATGGAAACATGATCGCTAACAACCACAAAGTAAAAGGACTTACCATGAAAATCCCTTAATTCCAATTTACTTCAAACGCATTATCCTAAATTTACAATGAACTTTCTCATCTTCGAAAATCAAAACACAATCCACGCAACCAGACATAAATATCTAAGATCCAACTAGCCTCATCCAAAGTCTCACGACAAGGGAAAATCCACAATCCATTATCGCTTATAAGAATTCTTTAATACGCCCTAACATCCTTAATTCGATCATTACTACGCTCGAAGCCTCAAATATAAATAGTCACATTAGCAAACTACGGTTCCTTAAGAATAAAAGAGAATTACTAATTCCAAACCACAAATGACCAATCACTTGGAAATCAGACAACCATTCAAATCATTTAGATCATCTAAAACTCAAAATGAATCGATTTTCATTTATGACAAAACTCCTCAAACTTTGGGTACCAACTCAATTATCCTAAAGCAAAGTCTCTTTTAGAATCCACCAATTAGAGACATCTAATTCCCAAATGATATCCCAAGCAACCGATATAATACTCAACAACAACGAATATCATCTCGCTCAACTGATTCCCAAAATAGCACTACACTAGCAAGCTCAATAAATGAAGCCACCAAGAGAGTACAATACCACCAATAGATTCATCCTAAGGTTTAAATCCCAATCCTATTCATGATCAAAATCAACACGAAGCTAGCTAACAACCTAATCATCTCACCAGAGGAAAGACAATGACACCATGACATTGGAAACGATAGGAGATTTTGAGGGAAACACGAACGCGATAAGATCAGACGAAAATTAGAGGAACGCTAGAGGCAGGGAGCCAAAAGCAAGATATTGGATAGATATAGCTATGAAGATAGCCAAGCAAAGGAAAAGATAAGTGAAAACAATTTCCTAGGAATCGAGCTTAGTAGGAACTTGCATGAAAGGAAATGGAAAGTGATAATGGCACGAGAAAAAGGTTTAAGGTTTAATCCACAAAATTCCCTTTTTAAACTCAGGGCGATAGCAAAGCAAATCATCTCAATAACATAGGTCTCTTACAAGGGACCCCCGTACCACAAATCATCGGAGTCAGGTACACCTAGATTTAACAAATAGATTACAACCTAATTCATCCATACTTTCATATAACACGGTATCCCAATTTCGGAATTGCAACTTAAGCATAGTAACATTCTCTAAATTCCAAAATTTGACACACTCTCAAAGGTTTCAAAACCGAAGAACTAACAAGGAATTCTTCATACTAATCTCTTTTCAACTCCTACGGCCCACAAGGTAGAACACCGAACAAAACGTCATTATCAACATCATATAGCCCACGAGTTCATTATTAACAAAGTACAACCTCAAGTCATACATCAACATTAACGTCCCAAGGTATTTCCATCATAGTTCACAACATCGAATCTCGCTCATATCTATAATCCTCAAGTAATATGGTTCAACTTATAACGAAACCTTACTACTTCAAACGAGTCTCCGATACCATAAGATAAGATCATATCTTTAAATCCAAGAACTATAGCCAAATGCTCTTCCACCAAGCCTATACCCACAAACACACAATAGGAAACCATGCACAAGAAGTCGCTTAACCTCAAAAGTATTTCTCACCTCAAGATATCATTTAAAGCTTCTCATTTACACCAATTAGACATATCATAAGCATGGTCTTCAAAACAATATTAAACTTTTAAGTCCAAAAGACTAAATTACTAATGAGTTAAGAAGTCATAGTCAACTCATTCAACCTTACACCATCGAATATCATGAACTATTTACACACAAGTCATGACAAGCATTTATACATTAAAATCATTAAACTTATCTTACTACCTTTCCTTAGAGTTACAACCAATCATCAATATAGGGTGAATTTAGATCTACACCATTTTCCTCAAATCACAAAATTCATTCTAACAAACACTAATATTCCACCAAATTCAAAGTTCTTCCGACCAAGTATAATATACCACAAACAAAAGGGTATGGTGTCCACCAAAGGTCACATAAGGAAGTTGATGGTACAAATTGATAAGGAGGAGGAAAGTAACAAGAGTAATTTCCAAGTGAAAAAGAAGTTAGATGATGAAGAAGCACTTAGATAGAAGGAAGAGAGCATGATACATTAAGGACAAGAGAAATCATCGATGAGGAAGAAATATACTTCAATTAGGCTTGTCAATCTTCAATCTTCGGTAAAGGATACTTCTTCTAGGTAATACATGATCCACCTTAAGACGGAAGATACAAACAAACATAACATCACTCAACACAATCAACAAACAAGTTAGAACCTAACAAACATCAAGTACACCAAAGACTACCACCTTAGGTCCTTAAGTCTACCTATCTCTCATTGATTATTTCAAGGTCAAGTAATTTAAGTTTAGGGTTCACGTGTGTGTGTCGGGAGCGTTTAAGCTCTGATACCAACTGTGACAACCCTCGGGAATGCGGAAATATAAAACGTACAAGCATGTGAATTATATAGCGGAAATATGAAGCTTTTAAAAACTTTTATACATGCAAGAGAAGTATACGAGGAGTGTCAAGTATTACAACTAAAGTACGAAATACAACAAAGAGACGAAGTCTCTCAAAATGTGACAACCCTCGCGAATGCGGAAATAAAACATAACAAACATGTGATTTATATAGCGGAAAATACGATATTTTAAAAACTTTTATACATGCAAGATAGAAATACGAGGAATGTCAAATAATTACAATCATAATAAAATATACCACAAAGAGACGAAGTCTCTCAAAATGTTACCAATATTAAAGTGATTAGCAAACTAGCTAATAAACGTCTAGAGGTGTTTCATCCAGGGACAACGCCAGCTAGCTCACACCCGAACCCAAAATACCACAAGCAAAAAGCCATCCATGCAAGCAACCTGTTCATCCATGAAAAACATGAACGCCACAGTCAGTGGGGAATAACTCCGGGTTCTCCCAGCCATATCACATTAAACGTACATAGAAGGAAATACAAAAGTAAAGCATGCATATATGAATATACATGTGAGATACGATAAGGATAAATAGGCAATTCGATAAATAATGATAAGAGCATATGGAATACAAATCCGAATCCATCATGTTATACAAAGACACGGGGAAGACACTCTTAGGCAACCGAATACGCTCACTAGGGCTTGCATCTCACCGTTAGCGGTATAAGTTTGATAAGATTGAGACTCGACAAACAAACCATGCCAAGTCATGCGATGATCACAATAAATCCATCATATTATCATCCATTCAAACATACCACTACATAGACGATGCCCAATCATGCAATGACCATGAATAGTAAGTCATGAAATCACGCATTCAAAGACAACGACACAAAGACGACATCTCTCACATACATAAACGCACTAGCAACCGTGTACATGGTCAGTATGATTAAAAGGCATCCACGGATAAGACCATTTCCCTGAACGCATACACTATTCAATTCCTTTCTTATATGTAGACTAAGTTCCTCCCGTTGGAGACGAAAATACGGGTCCAGTTACCTGCCAGCTCTCGGACTAGGACGGTTTCCGATTCGACATGTGGTAAGACGTTCCACATCCAAGACTCGGTCAATCATAGACGCCGAGTACCCCAAATTCGGTCGACATTCACGAAAGAGGCAGAAAAGATCACAAGCCTCATAACAAGCGGTACGCTACATGCAAATAACACCACCTCGCAAGTTCACAACATTTGACGGCCGGGTCGATCAACGCAAAGCATTCACCTCCCAACAACGTCGTCGTATGCCCACTAACACATGCAATTAAGCAGTAGGATACCTCCCCGTTCCGACATTCCAGCCTTACGAAAGTGGAGGTAGCCAAGGGAATGAGAGTACAAAGCACATAACAAAATAGTGCTCAAACCGTAACATTTGTAAAAACCGACTCAAAGTGGGACATATCAAAAACCGTCACCAAGCATGAGAATAGGGCATTATATAAATGTAATTATGATAAAAATGAATCAATACATGATACATAAGCATTTGAACAAGTTTATGAAGCATAATAAATAAGAACATAGATCACCTCTCCAAAACAACGTTGTTTGGAAACAAAGTAAAACAAGGGTCCACTTCAAACGGTCATAACTAGATTTCTAGACATGAAAATTCAGATATTCTAAATGGGGGTCATAGCTTATCCTCTTACGGTTCCAACGGGATGTCACAAGCCCAAAACAAGCAAGTAACGAAGGAGATATGCTCATTTTACGAAAAGGGGTCAGTGCAGTTAAACTGCACAAGTCACGACCGTGACTTGTATTTCACGCCCGTGAAACTCTATGTTACGCAAGGGTATATGGTCAGCCACTATTTCACGCTCGTGACATGAGTTTCACGACCGTGACTTGGGTCAAGAGAACTCCATTTTGTTTAAAACTCAACCATCATCAACTATTATCATAAATCATCAATTCTCATAATCTACTTCTATTAACTATCAACAATCAATATTCATCATCAACAATCATCAACTAACAACATTCATCATCAATAACATAAATCCTAAGCTTTCTAATCGTATTCTAAATACGAATTCTAACATAGAAATCATGTAAAACACGTAAATGATATCGAGTAACCCTTCACCGTTACCTTTATGCGTCTTTACTCCGCGTCAAGGTCCTCTTCAATTAAGAAATAGTCTTTGTCGGGATCTTGGAGGTCACCACCTACAAATAATTAATAAAAGATGAATTTACTTCACATTGAGAAAGACGGAAAGTTTAAAAAACGAGAAAGACGGTAATTTTATTATCAATACGGATAGAGGAAGATAAAAGGGGAAGAATAAGACGAACTTACGTGAATTTGGGCAAGAAACGAGCGAGTTATGACGAATCTAAGCTTGGATGATTATGGAAGCTAGGTTTTGATTTGGGTTTCTTAGTGATGAAGAAATGTTGAGTTGTGAGAATGAAATAGGTTAGGAGTAGTATGAGGGAGTATGAAGGAAAAAGTCAAGAAAAAGTCAAAGACGACTTAAGACGGGTTTTACTTGAAATCTCGCGGAAATTCCAAATACGAACTCGGAAATTCTAAATTCGACTCGGAAGATTAAATTCTAAATTAAAACTAAATTTCGCTGAAAAGTATCCGTAAAATATTTTCACTATAAAAATAGGGTACATTTACGGGTGTTACAATCACCCCTCCTTTTAAAAAGTTTCGTCCTCGAAACTTGAGAGTAGAAAATAAAAGTATCAAGGACAAGAATCGGTTTTCAAAATTAATACTAAAACTTTTACAAGAGAAACATTTATGAAACGAGGTTTTTCGAAAACGGTTTAAGGAATTTTTTCATAAGTGCGAAACTTTATTTACGAATCACAAGAAAGCCCGTCGCGAACGAGAACTCTAGCTATCAAAAATCAAATCAAAGTTGAAATAGTGAAATCGAAAATCAGACAAGTGTTAGTAAGTGTAAGACTAGTTACCAGACGTCTCTAATAACAAGTCCAAACATCCAACCAACGCATAATCCAAGTATAAAAGCAAAAGAAATCTATTTTCTCCAAAACGAGGGTGCAAAATCCATCTTTAGATTTCTTTAAAAAGTTAAATTAAAAATACGAGGTGGGGACTTGAAGGTTTTCTCAAAGATAAAATCAAATTAAGAAGACATTACACGTACATAGAGTGACCCGAACATCGAAATCACAATTCGCGAAACTAAGAGGTACGTCCAACGAGTAAAATGGACCAAAAAGGGGAAAACGATTGAAGAGTAGCGGATTGAGTAAGGATCAATTTGAGAGAAAAGAGAGGAATGAACCACAATACTATCTTCCATCTATGACAATTTAAACGTCGATCGCAGCTCGACATCACTAACTCCACGAGTAAACTAGTCCTCAATAGGGTGTAATTTATCCTCAACATTTTCAATCATCAGATTCCTACAAAAATATTTCATAATCATGAAACTTCGAGTAACAAATCCCAATTATTCAAATCCAATTAGAATCTACTAAGGTCCATCGGCACGGTAGACTCCACAACTAACAATCCACATGAAAGATTTATTACGCACTCTAATCTTCTTAGTTTCATCAAAACTCTTACTAGAAACTACCAACAAAATATTTATCTATGGAAACATGATCGCTAACAACCACAAGTAAAGGACTTACCATGAAATCCTTTAATCCAATTTACTTCAACTCATTATCCTAAATTTACAATGAACGTTCTATCTCGAAATCAAAACACAATCCCGCAACCAAATATAATTATCTAAGATCCAACTAGCTCATCAAAAGTCTCCCGACAAGGGAAAGGGAAATCCACAATCATTTCGCTTTATAAGAATTCTTTAATAAGCCATCCCTAAACATCCTTATCGACATTACTATTTCACTCGAACTAAATATAAATAGGCACATTAGCAAACTATGATTCCTTAAGAATAAAAGAGCATTACTAATTACAAACCCAAATGATCAATCACTTGGCAATCAAACAACCATTCAAATCATCTAATTCATCTAAAACTCAAAATGAAACGATTTTCATTTATGACAATATTCCTCAAACTTGGGGTACCAACTCAATTACTCTAAAGCAAAGTCTCTTTTACAATCCACCAATTAGAGACATCAAATTCTCAAATGATATCCCAAGCAAACCGATATAATACTCAACAACAACGAATATCATCTCGCTCAACTTGATTCCCAAAATAGCACTACACTAGCAAGCTCAATAAATGAAGCCACCAAGAGAGTACAATACCACCAACAGATTCATCCTAAAGTTTAAATCCCAATCCTATTCATGATCAAAATCAACACGAAGCTAGCTAACAACCTAATCATCTCACCAGAGGAAAGACAATGACACCATGACATTGGAAACGATAGGAGATTTTGAGGGAAACACGAACGCGATAAGATCAGACGAAAATTAGAGGAACGCTAGAGGCAGGGAGCCAAAAGCAAGATATTGGATAGATATAGCTATGAAGATAGCCAAGCAAAGGAAAAGATAAGTGAAAACAATTTCCTAGGAATCGAGCTTAGTAGGAACTTGCATGAAAGGAAATGGAAAGTGATAATGGCACGAGAAAAAGGTTTAAGGTTTAATCCACAAAATTCCCTTTTTAAACTCAGGGCGATAGCAAAGCAAATCATCTCAATAACATAGGTCTCTTACAAGGGACCCCCGTACCACAAATCATCGGAGTCAGGTACACCTAGATTTAACAAATAGATTACAACCTAATTCATCCATACTTTCATATAACACGGTATCCCAATTTCGGAATTGCAACTTAAGCATAGTAACATTCTCTAAATTCCAAAATTTGACACACTCTCAAAGGTTTCAAAACCGAAGAACTAACAAGGAATTCTTCATACTAATCTCTTTTCAACTCCTACGGCCCACAAGGTAGAACACCGAACAAAACGTCATTATCAACATCATATAGCCCACGAGTTCATTATTAACAAAGTACAACCTCAAGTCATACATCAACGTTAGCGTCCCAAGGTATTTCCATCATAGTTCACAACATCGAATCTCGCTCATATCTATAATCCTGAAGTAATATGGTTCAACTTATAACGAAACCTTACTACTTCAAACGAGTCTCCGATACCATAAGATAAGATCATATCTTTAAATCCAAGAACTATAGTCAAATGCTCTTCCACCAAGCCTATACCCACAAACACACAATAGGAAACCATGCACAAGAAGTCGCTTAACCTCAAAAGTATTTCTCACCTCAAGATATCATTTAAAGCTTCTCATTTACACCAAGTAGACATATCATAAGCATGGTCTTCAAAACAATACTAAACTTTTAAGTCCAAAAGACTAAATTACTAATGAGTTAAGAAGTCATAGCCAACTCATTTAACCTTACACCATCGAATATCATGAACTATTTGCACACAAGTCATGACAAGCATTTATACAATAAAATCATTAAAATTATCTTACTACCTTTCCTTAGAGTTACAACCAATCATCAATATAGGGTGAATTTAGATCTACACCATTTTCCTCAAATCACAAAATTCATTCTAACAAACACTAATATTCCACCAAATTCAAAGTTCTTCCGACAAAGTATAATATACCACAAACAAAAGGGTATGGTGTCCACCAAAGGTCACATAAGGAAGTTGATGGTACAAATTGATAAGGAGGAGGAAAGTAACAAGAGTAATTTCCAAGGGAAAAAGAAGTTAGATGATGAAGAAGCACTTAGATAGAAGGAAGAGAGCATGATAAATTCAGGACAAGAGAAATCATCGATGAGGAAGAAATATACTTCAATTAGGCTTGTGAATATTCAATCTTCGGTAAAGGATACTTCTTCTAGGTAATACATGATACACCTTAAGACGGAAGATACAAACAAACATAACATCACTCAACACAATCAACAAACAAGTTAGAACCTAACAAACATCAAGTACACCAAAGACTACCACCTTAGGTCCTTAAGTCTACCCATCTCTCATTGATTATTTCAATGTCAAGTAATTTAAGTTTAGGGTTCACGTGTGTGCGTCGGGAGCGTTTAAGCTATGATACCAACTGTGACAACCCTCGCGAATGCGGAAATATAAAACGTACAAGCATGTGAATTATATAGCGGAAATATGAAGCTTTTAAAAACTTTTATACATGCAAGAGAAGTATACGAGGAGTGTCAAGTATTACAACTAAACTACGAAATACAACAAAGAGACGGAGTCTCTCAAAATGTGACAACCCTCGCGAAGGCGGAAATAAAACATAACAAGCATGGGATTTATATAGCGGAAAATACGATATTTTAAAAACTTTTATACATGCAAGATAGAAATACGAGGAATGTCAAATAATTACAATCAAAATAAAATATACCACAAAGAGACGAAGTCTCTCAAAATGTTACCAATATCAAAGTGATTAGCAAACTAGCTAATAAACGTCTAGAGGTGTTTCATCCAGGGACAACGCCCGCTAGCTCACACCCGAACCCAAAATACCACAAGCAAAAAGCCATCCATGCAAGCAACCTGTTCATCCATGAAAAACATGAACGCCACTGTGACACCCTCAAATTTGCGGAAAGGAAAAAAATAATTTAAATACATAACGAAGGGTGTCATAAATAAAAGGTTCATTACAAAAGAAAATTAATATTATACATAAGAATTATACAAGACGGGAGACAAATCTCCCGTATAAATACGGAAATAAAAGAGTGTATAATAATATACAATCTAAGAACCGAATATAGGTCCAAGGTAAATACTTCGCTCGCTAGCTCGTCACTGTACCCAATGTATGCATCACAAACCTGCCAACCGCATTAAATATAAACACGGAAGCCACAGTCAGTGGGGAGTAACTCCGAGTTCTCCCAGCCACGAAATGTCGAGTTTAATTAAACATGAATAACATAAAGCAATGTATATGGAAAATACAAAACCTTAACATATATGATATGCTTTTTATGTTATGAAACAAATAACTAACATATAACCTATCATATGAAAGCTATCATGTGAATCCGATAATAAAATATAACTCGAGGTAGGGAAGCTGGTATGCTGGCTCAGCGGTTACCATGTAACATGGCCCTGATACACTCAAACCCTAATCAACACGTAATCATGGGAATCAGTTAACAATCGGGAATCCAAACTCTATCAGTCTTAGCCGGCTTGCATCTCACCTTCTAAAACTCATAGAATCATCAAACATGAAAGACCAATACTTCTACAAACAGGCATAAGTGCTTAGCACCGTCAATAGAAGACTTCTGTAACTCAAGTCTATACCACGAGGTAGGATATACTTAAATATTTAGGCTCAGCGGTCACTCTAGTAACATGGCCCAAATACCAAGCACAAATCTAGGCTCAGCGGTTACACTAATAACATGGCCCAGATCCAAAGCACATATCTTAGCTCAGAGGTTCCTCTCAGAAACATGTCCAAGATACGACTCAACCCTAAACCTAGACTGCGCAGACCTAGAGAAATGCGAAGATCCATCGCATCCAAGACCCCTGATACAATCACATGAGTACACCCTAAGAAGATCCATCAAAGGGGTTGGCTAGTACTAAAGCTGGCTCCATTTCCCAAAGTGGAAACTATGGCAGCCATGCCCCGACTTGAAGAGCCATCAAGCCGGGAACACAAAAGCTATCAAGCGGCAAACTCCATATGCTCGTTAAAGATAGTACGGGCCTATCAATGTCATGGTCCAAGATCCTCATTTAGAATTAGAATGGTCAAGACGCCATATACTCATAATTCTCTATGGGTACTTAGTCAACACGACACCAACCATATAATTAAACAGTCACGGGAAAAACATCCTATCATGTGACTAATTGCATATAAATCATATTCAAATATCATATCGCCTCATATCTACTAAGGCTCATTCATTCATTCATTAAATAAAACCTTACCTGAAGACAAATCCCTGACCCGAGTCCCGCGACGGGTCATCAGTCAAAACGGGGCTGACTAGATCTTAGTTTGACCAAACCCGTTTGGCCAAACCGGCTAGAAACAGAGTCTTAGCCCTCGAGGCTTGAACATAAGAATCATCATATTCAATTCATGTTATTTCATTCTATTTCTAACATGTGAATTATTAAATCATACCACCACCCGCTCGACTTAAAGGATATCAATTTAAACTACCATCTCGTATTATAATTTCTAACATGTGAGAAATAATAATTTAATAAAAAAAAACCTTTTAAATAAATATTTTACTTATTAATATTTCTCACTTGCTAATTATTACAAAACGCGATAAAATAACAATAACTCAAAAACCGTCACAAGTCCAACAAAGGGACCCACGGGCTGATTTGGGCCAACATGACACGGGCCTGGACTGGGCCCCACGGCCTGGTTTTGGGCTGTTTTGGCCTTTTGATCGATTTTACTAAAAACCGCTTCTTAATATTTCCCGCATGCTTTAACTTATTTAAAACCCGTCAAAACAATAACCAAACAATCAAACATCGACACAACCCAAGGACCAAAACCCGGACCCACCCTTGACCAACCCAGACCGGCCTGGACAGGGCCTGAACCGGCCTGAACCGGCTGGTTTGGGTCCGGTTTTCCAGCTCCTAAACAGCCCCCTAAACAGCCCCAAAACCGGTTCCCACAACCACAAACACAAATTATTTCCAACATGTTTTAATTAACAAACAACCATGTTAACAACCATCCATCATACAAAAATCATGATTATGACAAATCATAAAAATATGTCAAGAACACCAACATGTTTATAAATTCATACAACATGATAAAAATGATTACTTATCATGTTACTCATTAAAACCGTAAATCATAAACAACAACTAAAGGTATGTAACATTATTCGTCGAGTAACTCGGAATCGTTACCTTAGCTAGCTAAAATCAAGTAGCACCAAAATAATAAGAACTAAGAAAATAAGAAACCCGTCTTCTAATCTTCTCCTACAATATACGAGTCACAAAACTCGTCTTCAAAATCTTCCCCTATAAGAAATGACAAGAAAAACATTATTAGAACTTAAAATATGAATTCCCATAATTAAAGTGTTGAAAACGATTTTGTCGGAATTGGAAATAAAACGTACTTGAAGATGGGGAGCGAAGAGGAGATTCTAGAAATATAAGTTAGGACGGATGTAATTAAGAAATGAAGGTTTTATGAGGATTTTGCTCAAGAACGACGAAGAACTGATGAAGAACGACGAAGAACGTTCAAGAACGATGAAGAACGATTTATTTGATCTTAAGTTGATTTGTGGTAAAATGAAAAGTTGTTAGTGAGTAAAGTGGGAGTTGGAGTGCCGTGTAATATATAGAGCAAAATAGTGAGTTGGGTTTTGAAATTGTTGTTATGGAATTGACTCGGTATAATAATTATATTACCGTAATTAATTAGATATTAAGTTAATTGAATTAAATATCAAGATATTAAGTTATTGTAATGAAAAGAAAGAAAATATCAAGGTCTAAGAGAGGAGGAAAACCGTGTGGTTTGGTGAGCAATCGGGTCTGATTTATCGATTTGCGTAATTTAAACTGACGGATCGATAAAGTAACAAATATCTAAGATATTTGTATTAGTTTAATCAAAACAATTAGAATATCTCAAGTGAGTTGAAAACGATGACATGGGCGTGTGACTCATGCCAAAGTCGAGTTTCGGGTTTGTTTCGTGATTTACGATGACTCGGGAATAGTTAAATGACGTTCGGTTAAAACCGTAAAAGTTATTCTTTAAATTCCGAATAAATTCAAACTAATTATATTAAATTATGATAAATCTAAATAAATCTTAATAAAAATAAATTAAATTTATTCTTTTTCAATATAATTTCGTCTTTTACAATTACGAGGCGAGTCGGGAAAAGTCACGAAGTCCAAAGTGACTAAAAAGTCCGAGAAAAGTCAACGTTGACTTAAAATCAGAAAAAGTAATGACGACTTAAAAGTCAAGAAAAACGTCAATGGACTACTTTTAAAAGTCAAGAAAAAGTCAAAGACGACTTAAAAGTCAGAAAAGTCAAAGATGACTAAAAACGGTCTTTTCATGAAATCTCTCAGAAATTCCAAATACGAACGCGGAATTTCAAAATACGACTCGAAACAATAAATTCTATTTTAAAAACTTAAGTCTGCTGAAAAGTGTTAGTAAATATTTTAACTAGAAAAATTGGGTACTTTTCGGGTTGTTACAATCACCCCTCCTTTTAAAAAGTTTCGTCCTCGAAACTTAGAAGAAGGAAGGTAACATATATGTAGGTCTATTTCAAAACTGTTAAAAAAATAAATTTCGTATACAATACAAGGGTCTTTATCCTGGAACTGAAGTTCCTCGGGCCGCAGGTTAAGAACACATCGTCGTCCCAATCAAAGACTTAAAAGATACATTTTCGCATCAATAAATGAGAAACTAGTTATCGAACGTCTCCAATAACAAGTCTCAACACTCCTTGACGGTAAAATACTTGAAATCATAAAATATTTCCAAAAGCTTTTAGTTCAAAAAATTTATAGTAAAGGTAATAATTCTACTATCTATGCCTAAAATTTCTAACTAAAGCTTCTAGTAATAATCTACTTATAAATACGACATTCGATAGAAGGACTGGAATATTCGAAAGAATAAATCGAATATAAAGAGAGAAAAGAGAGGAATGAATCACCATACTATCTTCCTTCTATGATACTTCAAATGTCTATCGTAACTCAACAACACTAACTGCACTAGAATCTAGTCCACAAGAGAGTGCAATAATCCTCAACACTTTAAATCCTCCGATTCCTACCAAAATATTTCATAAGCATGACACATCAAGTAATAACTCCCAATTAGTCAAATTCAATTAGAATCTTCTAAGGTCCATCAAAACTCTTATTGGAAGCCACCATCAAAATATGTATAATTAGGGAAACAATGCCGCTAACAACCCCAAAGTAAAGGAGACTTACTATGAAATCCTTTGATCCAATTTATTCCAAAATTCATTATCTTAAGTTATTAACAATTCACTTTCTCACCTTCAAAAGTTAAAACACAACTCCTCAAAAGAGATTAGTCACCCAATATCATTTCACTTAACTCTTGCCAATCATAGGGCAATGCGACCGTAAATCAATTTATTTAGCTCCTTCAAACACTCAATACATCGATTTTCGCTTATGACAATATTCCTCAAGTTGTTCATCCTATCCTAATTTCACAAAGTAATTATTCCTGTTAGGGTCCAACATTTAAAACAACTATTTTTTTTCCAAGTAACATTTACAGAACCACTAAAATCCTTAACCACCACAACTAACCACCATCATACTTAATTCGATCCTCCAAAAGAAATGATATTACAACTTCCAGCTTCATAGTCTAAAACCACTAGGAGAATTTCATCCCAAGTTTATCCTCAAATCCTTATAATCCTCTAAACATGAAACTAGTTTAATACGATGGTTAAGTACCATATTCGAAACTTCTTATTTACTCCAAAATAGACATATCATAAGCATGGTCTTCAAACCAATACTAAACTTCTAAGTCCAAAAGACTAAATTACTAATGAGTTAAGAAGTCATAGCCAACTCATTCGATCTTACACCATCTAATATCATGAACTATTTACACACAATTCATGACAAGCATCTAGCATTAAAATCATTAAACATATCTTACCACACCTTCCTCAAGGATACCAACTCTCACCACCATAGGGTGAAATTAGATCTATAACATTTTCCTCAAATCACAAGTTCATTCTAACAAACAATAATATTCCTCAAGATTCAAAGTTCTTCCGACTAAGTATAATATACCTCAAACCGATGGTTATGACATCCATACAAATGTTACAAGAGGAAGGTAAGAATACCAATGGTATAATGGAGGAACTATTAAGAGTAATTTCCAAGAGGTAAATAGGTTGGAGGAGAAAAAAACACCTATATAGAAGGAACAGGGCATAATATTATAAGGACGAGAGAATTCATAGATGAAGAAGGAATTCACTTCAATTAGGCTTATAAATCTTCAAATCTTCCGTAGAGGATACTCCTTCTAGGTAACACATATTCCACCCTAAGGCGTAATATTGCTCCTAGCAATCTGGCTAGCCACCCAAGCATAGCCTCCTTGGCAATTGTCTTCTTTATGAGGAAGGACCTGGTTGGCAGTAACAACGATCTCTTCTACACGAGGTCCAACCGTCTTCATAAGAAACCAAACAAATTAAGTTACTCCTAACAATTAGCATAAACAAATAGACTACAACATAAATCCTAATCTACCCATCCTACCCTTCTATCTCACAAGTTTATTATTTATTAAGGTCAAGTTATTTATGCAAGGGTACACAAACATGCGTCGGGAGCAAATATGCTCTGATACTAACTGTGACACCCTCAAAGTTGCGGAAAGAAAAAAAAATAATTTAAATACATAACGAAGGGTGTCATAAATAAAAAGGTTCATTACAAAAGAAAATTAATATTATACATAAGAATTATACAAGACGGGAGACATATCTCCCGTATAAATACGGAAAATAAAACAAGTGTATAATAATATACAATCTAAGCACCGAATATAGGTCCAAGTGTAAATACTCGCTCGCTACTCGTCAATGTACCCCAAGTATCAATCACCCCTGTTCGACCGCATTAAATAAAAACGAAGCCACAGTCCAGTGGGGGAGTAACCCGAGTCTCCCAGCCACGAAATGTCGAGTTTAATGAAACATGAATAACATAAAAGCAATGTATATGGAAAATACAAAACTTAAACATATATGATATGCTTTTCATGTTATTAAACAGATAACTAACAAATAACCTAGCATGTGAAAGCTATCATGTGAAACCGATAATAAACTATAACTCGAGGTAGGGAAGCTGGTATGCTAGCTCAGAGGTTCCTCTCATAAACATGGCCGTGATACACTCAAACCCTAATCAACACGTAATCATGTGAATCAGTTAACAACCGTTAATCCAAACTCTATCAATCCTAGCCGGCTTGCATCTCCCTTCTAAACTCATAGATCATCAAATTGAAAGACCAATACGTCTACAAACAGGCATAAGTTCTTAGCACGGTCAATAGAAGACTTCTGTAACTCGAGTCTATACCACGAGGTAGGATATACTTAAATATTTAGGCTCAGCGGTCACTCCGGTAACATGGCCCACATACCAAGCACACATCTAGGCTCAGCGGTTACACTAATAACATGGCCCAGATCCAAAGCACATATCTTAGCTCAGAGGTTCCTCTCAGAAACATGTCCAAGATACGACTCAACCCTAAACCTAGACTGCGCAGACCCAGAGAAATGCGAAGATCCATCGCATCCAAGACCCATGATACAATCACATGAGTACACCCTAAGAAGATCCATCAAAGGGGTTGGCTAGTACTTAAACTGGCTCCATTTCCCAAAGTGGAAACAATGGCAGCCATACCCCGACTTGGATATAAACCCACCAAGCCGGGACACAGAAGCTATCAAGCCGCAAACTCCATATGCTCGTTAAAGATAGTACGGTCCTATCAATGTCATGGTCCAAGATACTCATTTAGAATTAGAATGGTCAAGACGCCATATACTCATAATTCTCTATGGGTACTTAGTCAACACGACACCAACCATATAATTAAACAGTCACGGGAAAAACATCCTATCATGTGACTAATTGCATATAAATCATATTCAAATATCATATCGCCTCATATCTACTAAGGCTCATTCATTCATTCATTAAAATAAAACCTTACCTGAAGACAAATCCCCGACCCGAGTCCCGCGACGGGTCATCAGTCAACCGGGGCTGACTAGATCTTAGTTTGACCAAACCCGTTTGGTCAAACCGGCTAGAAACAGAGTCTTAGCCCTCGAGGCTTGAACATAAGAATATCACATTCATTTCATGTTATTTCATTCTATTTCTAACATGTGAATTATTAAAATCATACGAAAACCCGTTTAACTTAACGGATATCAATTTAAACTACCATCTCGTATTATATTTCTAACATGTGAGAAATAGTAATTTTATGAAAAACCTTTTTAATTAAATATTTTACTTATTAATATTTCTCACTTGCTAATTATTACAAAACGCGATAAAAATAACGATAACTCAAAAACCGTCACAAGTCCCAAAGTGGGACCCACGGGCTGACTTTTGGGTCGAACCCAACATGGGCCTGAATGGGCCCACGGGCCTAATTGGGCTGTTTTGGCAGATTTTACACTTTTTACAAAAACCGTTTCTTAATTATTTCCCGCATGCTTAACATAATTAAAACCCGTCAAAACAACCACATAACAATCAAACATCGACACAACCCAAAGACCAAAACCCGGACCCACCATGGACCAGCCCAGACCGGGTCTGAACCGGCCTGGACCGGCTGGGTTGGTCCGGTTCACAGCCTTCCCCACGGTTCACACCACAAACAACACCAAATTAATTACAACATGTTTTAATTATCAAACTACTATTTTTAACAACCATCATACAAAATTCATGATTAAAAATAATTCATCCAAATTCCTCAAGAACACTAAACATATTAAAATTTCCCACACAACATAAAAATCATAACTTATGAAAAATCATCAAAATTCATAAAGAACACTAAACATATTATAAATCTCCTACACAACATAAAAATCATAACTTATGGAAAATCATCAAAATTCATCAAGAACACTAAACAACATGAAAACTCCATACAACATAAAAATCATCCTACTTATCATATTACTACTAAAAATCCATAAATCATAAAACATGAACTAAAACAAAGATGAACCAAAAACTAAAAGAAACAAAAAGCTATGTAACATATATCCGTCGAGTAACTCGGAATCGTTACCTTAGCTAGCAAAACCAATTAGCACCAAAATAAGAAGTAAAGAAAAATAAGAAACCCGTCTTCTAATCTTCTCCTAAAATATACGAGTCACCAAACTCGTCTTCAAAATCTTCCCCTATAAGAAATGACAAGAAAAACATTATTAGAACTTAAAACTTGATTTTCCATAATTAAAGTCTTGAAAACGATTTTGTCGGAATTGGAAATAAAACGTACTTGAAGATGGAGAGCGAAGAGGAGATTCTAGAAATATAAGTTAGGACGGATTTAATTAAGAAATGAAGGTTTTATGATGATTTTGCTCAAGAACGACGAAGAACAAATGAAGAACGACGAAGAACGAATGAAGAACGATGAAGAACGATTAATTAGATCTTAATTTGATTGATTGTAAAATGAAAAGTTGTTGGTGAGTAATGAAAAGAAAGAAAATATCAAGGCTTAAGAGGGGAAAAAGAGACGTGTGAAATGGAGAGGAATCGGGTCTGTTTTTACGCGATTTGCGGAGTTTAAGTTGACAGACCGATAAAGTTACAAATATCTTAGATATTTTTATTAGTTTAATCATATTAATTAAAAGATCTAATATGAGTGGAAAAAAAAGTGACATGGGGCGTATGACTCATGTCAAAGTCGGGTTTCGGGACTTAAGTTGACCCGGGAATAGTTAAATGACGTTCGGGTTAAAACCGTAAAAGTTATTCTTTAATTCCGAATAAATTCTAAATAATTATATTAAATTATCATAAATTCAAATAAATCTTAATAAAAATAAATTACATTTATTATTTTTCAAAATAAAATTTCGGTCTTTAAAATTACGAGGTGAGTCGGAAAAGTCAACGAAAGTCAAAGTCGACTTAAAAGTCGAGAAAAGTCAAAGATGACTTAAAAGTCAAGAAAAGTTTATGACGACTTAAAAGTCAAGAAAAGTCAATGACGACTTTTTAAAAAGTCAAGGAAAAGTCAAAGACGACTTAAAAGTCAAGAAAAGTCAAAGATGACTAAAAACAGTCTTTTCATGAAATCTCTCAGAAATTCCAAATACGAACGCGGAATTTCAAAATAAGACTTGGAACAAAAATTCCTATTTTAAAAACTTAAGTTCTACTGAAAAGTGTTAGTAATATTTTTACTAGAAAAATCGGTATTTTTCGGGTTGTTACAATCACCCCTCCTTTTAAAAAGTTTCGTCCTCGAAACTTAGAAGAAGGAACGTAACATATATGTAGGTCTATTTCAAAACTGTTAAAAATATACCTGTAATAAAAATACTGAGTCTTATCAATGGTACGGAAGGTTCTCATCTGCAGTTTAAGAACATCAACGTCCCAAGTCAAAGACTTTAAAAGGTACATTTTCGCATCAATAAATGAGAAAACTAGTTATCGAACGTCTCCAATAACGAATCTCAACACTCCTTGACGGTAAAATACTTGACATCATAAAACATTTCCAAAAGCTTTTAATTAAAAATTTCATAGTAAGGATAATAACTCTATTATCTATTCCTAAAATTTCTAACTAAAGCTTATCGTAATATATCTAAGAGAAATGATACTCAATAGAAAGAACTGAATATTCGAAAGAATAAATCGAATAGAAAGAAAGAGGAAAGAAGAAATAAATCCCAAAACTATCTTCATCTATGACAAGTCAAATGTCGATCGCAACTCGACAACACTAACTGCAACCGAATCTAGTCCTCAAGAGAGTGCAATCAATCCTCAACATTTTCCATCATCGGATTCCTACCAAATATTTCCTAAGCATGACCCATCGAGTAACAACTCCCAATTATTCAAATTCAATTAGAATCTTCTAAAGTCCCTCGAAACTATTATTGGAAATCACCATCAAAATATTTATAATTAAGGAAACAAGACCGCTAACAACCACAAAGTAAAGGACTTACTATGAAATCCTTTAATCCCATTTATTCCAAAAATTCATTACCCCAACTTATTTACAATGAACCCTCTCATCCTCAAAAGTTGAATCTCGAAACCTCAAAGAGATTAGTCACACAAATCTCGATTCACTTAACTTTTGCCAAACATAGGGCCATGTGACCGTAATCAATTTATTTATCTCTTCCAAACTCTCAATACATCGGTTTTCGCTTATGTCGATATTCCTCAAGTTGTGTCATCAAATCCTAATTCCACAAAGTATTTGTTCCCGTTATGGTCCAACATTTAACGACAACAAATTCCCAAATAACATTAAAAATCACTCAACTTTCTAACCACAACTACAACTATTATTAAGCTTATGTCGATCCTCAAAAGATATTGCAACTTCAAGCTTTTATATTTTAAAACCACAAGGAGAATTTCATCCTAAGTTTATCCTCAAATCCTTGTAATCATCTAAACACGGAACTAGCTTAATGGTTAGGTACCATATTCGAAACTTCTTATTTACTCCAAAATAGACATATCATAAGCATGGTCTTCAAACCAATACTAAACTTCTAATTCCAAAAGACTAAAGTACCAATGAGTTAAGAAGTAATAGCCAACTCATTCGACTTTACACCTTCGAATATCATGAACTATTTACACACAAGTCATGACAAGCTTCAAGCATTAACATCATTAAACAAACCTTACCACACTTTCCTCAAGGATACCCACTCTCACCACCATAGGGTGAAATTAGATCTATACCATTTCCTCAAATCACCAGTTCATTCTAACTAACACTACTATTCCACAAAATTCAAAGTTCTTCCGACTAAATATAATATACCGCATACAAATGGGTATGACATCCATACAAATGTTACAAGAGTAAGGTAAGAATACCAATGGTATAATGGAGGAACTATTAAGAGTAATTTCCAAGAGGTAAATAGGTTGGAGGAGAAAGAAGCACCTAGATAGAAAGAAGAGGGCATAATATTATAAGGACGAGAGAATTCGCAGATGAAGAAAGAATTCACTTCAATTAGGCTTTATAAATCTTCAAATCTTCGGTAGAGGATACTCCTTCTAGGTAACACAGATTCCACCATAAGGCGTAATATTGCTCCTAGCAATTTGGCTAGCCACCCAAGCATAGCCTCCTTGGCAATTGTCTTCTTTATGAGGAGGGACCTGGTTGGCAGTAACAACGATCTCGTCTACACGAGGTCCAACCGTCTTCATAAGAAACAAAACAAATTAAGTTACTCCTAACAATTAGCATAAACAATTAGACTACAACATAAATCCTAATCTACCCATCCTACCATTCTATCTCACAAGTTTATTATTTTATTAAGGTCAAGTTATTTATACAAGGGTACACAAACGTGCGTCGGGCGCAAAAATGCTCTGATACCAACTGTGACACCCTCAAATTTGCGGAAAGAAAAAAAAAATAATTTAAATACATAACGAAGGGTGTCATAAATAAAAAGGTTCATTTCAAAAGAAAATTTATATTATACATAAGAGTTATACAAGACGGGAGACATATCTCCCGTATAAATACGGAAATAAAAGAGTGTATAATAATATACAAACTATGAACCGAATATAGGTCCAAGGGAAATACTTCGCTCGCTAGCTCGTCAATGTACCCCAAATATGCATTCACCACCTGTTCGACCGCATTAAATATAAACACGGAAGCCACAGTCAGTGGGGAGTAACTCCGAGTCCTCCAGCCACGAAATGTCGAGTTTGATGAAACATGAATAACATAAAAGCAATGTATATGGAAAATACAAAACTTAAACATATATGATATGCTTTTCATGTTATGAAACAGATAACTAACAAATAACCTAGCATGTGAAAGCTATCATGTGAAACCGATAATAAACGATAACTCGAGGTAGGGAAGCTGGTATGCTAGCTCAGAGGTTCCTCTCAGAAACATGGCCGTGATACACTCAAACCCTAATCAACACGTAATCATGTGAATCAGTTAACAATCGGTAATCCAAACTCTATCAATCTTAGCCGGCTTGCATCTCACCTTCTAAAATTCATAGAATCATCAAACATGAAAGACCAATACTTCTACAAACAGGCATAAGTTCTTAGCACGGTCAATAGAAGACTTCTGTAACTCGAGTCTATACCCACAAGGTAGGATAAACATCCTAGTCCTAGACTGATCAGACCTAGCGACAACAGCTAACCCATTCCCTGTCTCATTACATAACCGTACATGAGAAACTCTGCTAGGCGACCCCCTAAGCAGAGATTGCTAGTACTTAAGCTGGCTCCCTTCCCCAAAGTGGAAACTCTTAGGATGCCATGGGCCCCCGGCTTGGTATCAAAAGGCCCAAGCCAGTGACACAAAAGCTATCAAGCGTGAACTATACTCGTTTAAAGATAGTAAGGCCTACATGTCATGGGTCCCAGATACTCATTTAGACTTAGAATGGTCAAGACGCCATATATTCATAATTCTCTACGGGTACTTAGTCAACACGACATATATCATATAATCAAACAGTCACGGGAAAAACTCCTATCATGTGACTAATTGCATATAAATCATATTCAAATATCATATCGCCTCATATCTACTAAGGCTCATTCATTCATTCATTAAATAAAACCTTACCTGAAGACAAATCCCCGACCCGAGTCCCACGACGGGTCATCAGTCAAAACGGGGCTGACTAGATCTTAGTTTGACCAAACCCGTTTGATCAAACCGGCTAGAAACAGAGTCTTTACCACATAGACTTAGACATAAAAGTCAACATATTCATTACATGTTATTTTATTAACTTCTAACATGTGAATTATTATATCATACCAAAACCCGCTTGACTTAAAGGATATTAAATTAAACTACGATTTCGTCTTATAATTTCTAACATGTGATAAATAATAATTTTATGAAAAACCTTTTTAATTAAATATTTTACTTATTAATATTTCCCACTTGCTAAATATTACAAAACACGATAAAAATGACGATAACTCAAAAACCGTCACAAGTCCCAAAGTGGGACCCACGGGCTGAATTGGGCTGACCTGGACACGGGCCTGACTGGGCCCCACGGCCTGATTTGGCCAAAAATGGCTGTTTTGCCTAAAAATTCTAAAACCGCTTCCTAATATTTTCCCGCATGCTTAACATATTTAAAACCCGTCAAAACAACAACAAAACAATCATACATCGACACAACTCCCAAGACCACCCACGGACCAAATCCAGACCGGGTCTGAACCGGCCTGGACCGGACTGGACTGGGCTGAACCGGTCTGGTTTGGCCGGTTTTCAGCCACCCTAAACAACCACCACCCACGGCCAAAACACCCACCCCTCCAAATAAATTCTAACATGATTTTTATTAACAACATCCATTTTTAAACATCCAATTCAACCATCATTCATACCAAAATCATGGTTATAAATAAATCATCCAAATATGTCAAGAACACTAACATATTAAAATTCCATACAACATAAAAATCATAACTACTTATCATGTTACT
>JAIUZE010073517.1:0-39443 GCA_022085475.1 Heliosperma pusillum | reverse complement strand
AACACTCATTGTATGCAAAAGGTGATTTCTTTATGTGTAAATGTTTTTGAGACACTCACCTATCTACGACTTATGAAAATGTGTCCGCAGTCTAATATGGTAAACAATTCAAAACACAAGTCAAAGATCATAATGCACATAGAAAAGAAGCCGGAAGAGAAACAAAAATGAAGAAGGCTTTTGGGAAATGAGTGAAAGGTGGATAAACAGTTATGGTCATGTGAAGGTTAGAATGAGCTAGCAACTGACCAATGATAAAAGAATACTCAATCCAAACTTTCGATTAATTCCCAAAAGACGAATAACGAAGGCAGAAGGAACGGATTGGCTTATTACACATGAAACACAAGAGTGAACTCCTTCTAAACATTGAATTGACATTTTGAGGAGATACTCACAACTTCTTCTTTTATTTCTTTTTCTTTCTTTTTATTTCGATTTTTTTCTTTTTCAATTTTTTCATTTTTCTATTTCATTTTTTTTTTCTGAACATAACATCACTTCTTGAACATTTTCGTTCTCCCATATTCACTTTGTCATCAAGGAACAAAATCTTCTCAAAAGAGCACCCATACACCATAGTCTAGCTGCTAACTCAACAAGGTAGGCAGTTTATATATGTAGCTGTTATCTTGTGAAACATTCGTATGAAGGAGCTAATTTCGAGGGGTAATTCAAAGTGAAAAAGGCTTCAAATCTTAGTGAATCATGAATGCAATGCTTATAGGAATGAAATGAGAACCATACTTATGCGTTTTGACATGACACACATCACAAGGAGAACTACATACACCTTAATGAGACTGGGTATAGATGTAGCAGCCTAAGGAGGTTCTACCTTACAATATATGTAACTTGCCAAATGTCAAGATCAAGCGTACTCATCTATAGATTCATTCCATGCCTACTGTGTACAAGACTTCCCCATGTATGCACAATTCAATGAATATTGAATCATTGTCTTTTGAAAGCTCTAAGTTTGGGAAATGTAACATGATAGCATAGTAAACAAGCAAGCAAAGCATGAAAAGCATTCAATTATGTTCAAAATTTTAAATTTTTCTCTTATTCAAAAATTTGAAAAATATAAACAACTAAAATGCAAAATGGTAAAATGCAATCCCTCCCCCAAGCTAAACATCACATTGTCCTCAATGTGAGCACAAAGACTAAATATGCAACGAGATGCTCAATGGGAAGAAGGGTAAAAAGGGAAAAAGATGAAAGGAGAGTGAAGCTTACTAGTCAGCGCGGACTCCCCCAAGCTAGTCTTTTGGACTTGACAAGGAAGATCTTCATAGATTCTTCAAAAACTCTTTCATGTGCAAAGTAAATCTAAAAAAACAACGAAAAAGGGAAAGCAAAAATAAAATGCAAAAAGAAAGGAAACACGGGTTGCCTCCCGAGAAGCGCTGGTTTAACGTCCCGCTCGACGAATTCTTCTATGAAATCATTTGGTTGGGGACTGACGCTCTATATAGACAATATCTAAGCATCCGATAATGGAATTGCTATAGTAGAGTTTCAATCGGTGTCCATTGACCTTGAATTTTTCACCATTACTAGTCATTATTTCCACATAACCGTATTTGCTTACATATGTGACAGTGAATGGTCCAGACCATCTTGATCGAAGTTTTCCCGGAAAAATTTTCAAACGGGAGTTGAAGAGAAGTACTTGGTCACCGACATTGAATTCTTTTCTGATTATCCTCTTGTCGTGCCAACACTTCGTTTTCTCTTTATAAATCCTCGAATTTTCGTAAGCTTGCAAACGAAACTCTTCTAGCTCATTCAGTTGCAAAAGTCGTTTATCAGCGCTAAGCTTAGTGTCTAAGTTGAGTTCTTTGATAGCCCATGGAGCTTTGTACTCTAACTCAACGGGGAGATGACATGCCTTTCCTTAAACTAATCGATACGGGGATGTTCCAATCGGGGTTTTGAAAGCTGTGCGATAAGCCCATAAGGTGTCATCGAGCTTATTACTCCAATCAGTTCTAGATTTCGAGACTACTTTTTGAAGAATTGTTTTTAGCTCTCTGTTCGAAACTTCTACTTGACCGCTGGTCTGGGGGTGGTAGGCTAAACCTCGTCTGTGATACACACCATACTTGGCAAGCAGAGTGTCTAACTGCTTTTCTCCGAAATGAGTTCCTCGATCGCTTATCACGGTTCTGGGTACACCAAAACGCGGAAAGATGATCTTTTTAAATAGTCGTATCACAGCTCTAGCATCATTGTTGGGGGTGGCAATTGCTTCTACCCACTTTGAAACATAGTCGACAGCGACTAAAATGTAACGATTTCCATTTGAATAAGGGAATGGTCCTTGATAGTCAATACCCCAGACATCGAATATCTCGACTTCTAATATGCCGTTTTGAGGCATTTCATGTCTTTTGGATATTTGACCCATTCGTTGACAAGCATCACAAGCCATAACAAAGTCTCTTGAATCTTTAAACATCGAGGGCCAGAAAAACCCGGATTGTAAGACTTTGGCTACGGTCTTGGATGGACCATGATGACCACCATAAGCAGATGAGTGGCATCCTTCTAAAACTCTTTTTACTTCCCACTGGGGAATACAACGTACAGACCATCTGAGCACTGCTTGAAAAGATAAGGGTCATCCCAAACAAAGAATTTCACATCATGCAAAAATCTCTTTCTTTGGTTATCAGAAAGGTCGGAGGGTAGCTGGCGACTGACAAGGAAGTTGGCAATATCACCATACCAAGGAGAAGAGTCCGCAATTGCCATTAATGAATCATCAGCGAACGAATCATTAATTGGCGTTGGTAATCCTATTTCAGTTACTCTTATCCTTGAGAGATGGTCAGCGACTACATTCTCTGCTCCTTACTTATCCCGGATCTCTAAATCAAACTCTTGAAGGAGTAAGATCCATCGGATAAGTCTAGGTTTTGCCTCTTTCTTTGAAAGCAGATATTTCAAGGCAGCATGGTCAGTGTAGACAATGACTTTTGATCCTATTAGGTATGATCGAAATTTTTCTAAGGCATAGACAATGGCGAGAAGTTCTTTTTCAGTGGTGGCATAGTTGGTTTGGGCAGGATCTAGGGTTTTACTAGCATAGTAAATTGCATGAAGGAACTTTTCCTTTCTTTGCCCTAAAACAACTCCTACGGCATAATCACTCGCATCGCACATCAGTTCAAAGGGCAGATTCCAATCAGGCGACTGGATTATAGGTGCGGTGATCAAAGCACGTTTGATTTTGTTAAATGCCTCAAGGCATTCCTTTGTGAAATTGAAAGGTGCGTCCTTGAAAAGGAGCTCAGTCAGGGGTTTGGCTATCTTAGAAAAATCTTTTATAAATCGTCGGTAGAAACCGGCGTGGCCAAGGAAATTCCTGATTTCTTTTACATTAGCAGGTGGTGGTAGCTGTTCAAAAACTTGGATCTTAGCTCGATCCACTTCTATACCTCTTTCTGAAACGATTTGTCTTAAAACTACACCTTCGTTCACCATGAAGTGACACTTTTCCCAATTGAGAACAAGGTCGACTTCCTCACAGCGTTTTAGAACTTTTGATAGATTTGTCAAACAGTGATGAAAGGAAATGCCATAGACGCTAAAGTCATTCATAAATACTTCCATGATAGAGTCAACAAAATCTGAGAAGATACTGGTCATGCAACGCTGGAAAGTGGCAGGTGCATTACACAAGCCAAATGACATTCTGCGATAAGCGAAAGTACCATAGGGACAGGTGAAGGTGGTTTTCTCTTGGTCCTCAGGGTGGATAGGGATTTGGAAAAATCCTGAGTAACCATCTAGATAACAGAAGTACTTGTGACAAGCTAACCTCTCTAGCATTTGATCAATGAAGGGCAGAGGATAGTGATCTTTTCTAGTTGATTGATTCAGCTTTCTGTAGTCAATACACATACGCCATCCCGTCACAATCCTTGTGGGGATGAGCTCATTCTTCTCATTTTTTACTACTGTTGTTCCTCCTTTCTTGGGAACAACTTGAACAGGGCTAACCCATTTAGAGTCAGAGATTGCATAGATTATGCCAGCATCTAGCAATTTCATAACTTCAGTGTTAACTACTTCCTGCATGTTGGGATTAAGACGGCGTTGACCTTGAACACAAGGTTTTTGGCCTTCTTCTAAATTGATTCTATGCATGCAGAAGTCTGGGCTTATGCCTGTTAAATCTTCAAGTTTGTAACCTATTGCCTTTCTATGCTTTTTCAAGACAGTCAATAGTGAGGTTAACTGATTTTCATCTAGGAGAGCACTCACTATGACTGGGCAATATTCAGATTCATCTAAAAAGGCATATTTTAGATTTGAGGGAAGAGGTTTTAGTTCAGGTTTATGTACTTCTGCCTTGGCAGAAGTATCGATTAAGCTTATGAACTCTTTTACTTCTTCAGACGGTTTCTCTTTTCCAGTCAGATCCTTTTCCAGCTCACTGATTTCGAAATTGTCATTCTCAGAGATATCCTCCAGCAACAAGATTGCATCTAAAGGATCCTTGATTATTGATGGATACAGAGATTCATCAATAATGGAGTCGACAATGTCAATGAAACAGCAAGGCTCTTCAACTATAGGGCTTTTCATTGTACTGTTTAAGTTATACGTGACTTTATCATCACCTACTTCTAGTGTCAGCTTTCCATTCTTAACGTCGATTACTGCTCCAGCAGTGTGTAGAAATGGCCTTCCTACAATAATAGGGATTTGCGAATCTTCAGCCATGTCTAGCACAATGAAATCGACGGGAATGAAAAACCTCCCTACTTTGACAGGTACATCTTCTAAAACTCCCATAGGCTGTTTTAGAGAACGATCTGCCATTTGCAGAGTGATACTAGTGCGTTTGAGAATTCCCATATTCAATTTTTCACAGATGGAATAGGGCATGACACTTACACTAGCACCTAGATCGCATAAAGCTTTATCGATTGTGTAGGTGCCTATAGTCCAAGGTATAGAGAAACTACCAGAATCCTTTAACTTAGGAGGGGACTTATTTTGCAATAAAGCACTGCACTCGGCTGTGAATGCTATGATTTCAACATCATCTAAAGTCTTCTTCTTAGTCAAGATATCCTTCATGAATTTCGTGTAAGAAGGGATTTGAGTGATTAATTCAGTGAAGGGAACCGTTACTTGGAGGTTTTTGACTACTTCTATGAATTTGCTGAACTGGGTTTCCTTATGATTTCTCCTCAAACGTTGGGGAAATGGAACTTGGATTTTGAAGGGTTCCTTTTCAAGTTCATCCTTCTTTTCAGGTTTGTTTTCCGCTTCCTTAGCGGTGGATGGTTGAGATTCTTTTTGGCTCTCTACTTGTGTAGGCTCAACTATTGGTTCTTTGGGTTGCTGAGGTTCCTTATAAGTGGTACCACTCCTAAGGCTGATAGCATTAGCGGTGTCCCTCGGTTGCTCACCATGAGGTGGGAGTAGACCTTGTTTTCTTTGGGCATTAGAGGCAGCCAATTGGGCCATTTGAGTTTCAAGCATCTTGATGGCAGCACTTTGAGCTTGATCACTCTTTTGAAGTTGAGCAAACATTGAATCTTGTTTTTGAACAACTTGGAGAAGCATGGATTTAATTTTGCTCAAGCTTGAATCATTGGATTGGCCTTGATTTTGGGGTGGTTGGTGTTGAGGTTGGTGTTGGTAAGGTTGATTGAAGTTAGGTTGAAATGAAGGTCTTTGGTTTTGGAAACCAGGTGGATTGTAAGGCTTATGTTGATGTGGTATGAATGGTTGTTGAGTCTGATGGTGGGGGTTCTGAATGTTAGTGCTTTTGTAGGACAAAAAAGGATGGTTCTTAGTGTTCTCGTTATAGAAGTTTGAGAAAGCATTGCCCTTCCTATATGATTAATAGGCGTGGACTTGCTCTAGCGAACTTCTACATTCTTGAAAACTATGTCCTCCAACCCAACATGTCTCACATACCACTACGTGGTTAGTGACGTTAACATGTTCCTTGGATTGGGAAGAGCTTCCTACTTGTTGCTGCAGAAGGGCTAATTGGGCTTCTAGGAGTGCTACTTTACTTGAATCGTCCTGCTTGGTTTTGAGTGGCATAGCACGTGAGTTGCTATACTGAGAGTCGTGAATTGCCATTGACTCGATAGTTGCACTAGCTATTTCTACATCGATCTGATCGAAACGACCATGGTTAGCGGAGTCGAGGATACGACGCGATTCGCCACAACAACCGTTGTAGAAGGTGATAGCTAAGAACCATGAATCAAGGCCATGATGAGGGCATTCTCTTTGTAATTCTTTGTACCTTTCCCATGCTTCATAAAGGGTTTCATCGCCTCTCTGACAAAATCCAGTGATTTGACTTCGTAAGAGTGCGGTTCGTTCTGGTGGGAAGTACTTTTGATAGAAAGCAAGAGCTAGACCATCCCAGTCGGCTATTCCTAAGGCAACTCGGTCAAGGCTATTGATCCAAAGTTTTGCCTTTCCTGTTAAAGAGAAGGGAAAGAGCATTTCCCTAATCTGCTCTTGGGATACTCCAGTTTGTCTGATTGTGGAGCAATAGTCACAGAAGTTTTGAATATGAAGGTTGGGATCTTCTGTGGTATTGCCACCAAATTGACTTCTTTCTATTAAATTGATGAAGGCAGGTTTGATTTCAAAGTTTTGGGCTGTGATTTGGGGTGTAGCAATACCCCTTGGAAGTGTATCTGCAGTTGGTTTGGAATGATCTGAAAGTCGAACCATTTTATTTTGTGAAGATGAAGATGGAGTGTTGTTTGAAAGTTGATTGGTTTTTGAGAATGGAGATGAGAATGGATCTTCTTCTCCTCCAAGATTAGATAAAATATAGGAGTATTTCTCACGAATACGGTCCAAACTTGAAGTATCAGAAGCTTTTGAGATTTCGTTGAATAGCTTTCGTCTCCTACGCAGAGTCCTTTCTAGATCGGGGTCTAAAGAGATAGGGGTCCCTAGTCTAGAAGATCTGGGCATAAGATTGAAAAGCTAAGATGAAAAAATCAAGAGAGGTGACAGGGTTGTCGCGTACCCTAATCAAAGATAAATAACCCAGACTAGGCTAACAACAAATTAATGTAATTAGGGAAGTAAGGGGACTATCTTCCCATTTGACTATGCATCATTTGGCACGTGTGAATCGTGTCTCATAGGCAAAATGACTCGAATTTCCTTCAAAGGTGTTGGAATGCGCGCTGCTGACCTATTAGGACTCATACATACTGATGTGTGTGGACCTATGTCAATCAACGCTAGAGATGGCTATAGATATTTTATCACTTTCACGGACGATTTGAGTAGATATGGATATGTCTACTTAATGAAGCACAAAAGTGAGTCCTTTGATAAGTTCAAGGAATACCAGAATAAGGTTGAAAACCAGCTGGGTAGAAAGATTAAAGCACTACGTTCAGATCGTGGTGGCGAATATCTTTCGAATGAGTTTGATTAACACCTTAAAAACTGTGGTGTAGTACTACAGTTAACTCCACCTGGAACACCTCAATTAAATGGTGTGTTCGAACGGAGAAATCGAACATTACTTGATATGGTTCGATCCATGATGAGTCACACGGTAGTGCCTGATTCATTGTGGGGCTATGCTCTTTTGTCAGCTGCTCTTATACTTAACCGAAGTCCGTCTAAAGCTGTTGACAAGACCCCATTTGAAATGTGGAAGGGAATAGTCCCTAACTTGTCCTTTATTCGGGTTTGGGGCTGCGAGGCTTATGTCAAGTGGAGACACGAGGATAAGCTCGGCCCGCGATCGGTCAAGACATACTTTATTGGTTATCCAAAAGGAATGTTTGGTCATTACTTTTATTCGCCTACCGAACAACCTGTTTTTGTTGCGGCTAGTGCAATGTTTATAGAGAAAGAGTTTCTCGAGAACAAGACGAGTGAGAGAACCTTCGATCTGTCAGAGATTCAAGAACCAACAACCGAGCAACCGATGGAGGAAGATGTTCCTTTATCTTCTGCTGCGGTTAATATTCCTGAGGAACCTAGAAGGTCGGGTAGAGTCTCCATACCTCTAGACAGATACATTGGTATGGTCGAGGAGAACGATAGAGACGATGTTTTGCTCCTAGAGAGTAACAAACCCGCTACCTATAAAGGAGCCATGACCTGTTCCGACTCAAAGCTATGGCTTGAGGCCATGCAATCCGAGATAGACTCTATGTATGAGAACGACGTATGGGATCTGGTTGATTTGCCTGATAAGGTTCGGCCTCTTCAGTGCAAATGGCTTTACAAGATAAAGCATTCCGTAGGGGGACAACCAGACACCTATAAGGCACGACTAGTGGCAAAAGGTTTCACTCAAGTGCACGGATTGCATTATGATGAAATTTTTGCACCCGTAGTTATGCTGCGTTCCATTCGGATAATCTTAGCGATTGCCGCCTTTCATGACTATGAAATTTGGCAGATGGACGTTAAAACCGCCTTCTTAAACGGTTATTTGGAGGAGGAGTTGTACATGGTACAACCCGAAGGTTTCATTGACCTTCAGAATCCTAAGAAAGTTTGCAAGCTTAAGCGTTCCATTTATGGACTTAAGCAAGCTTCTCGGAGTTGGAGTCATCGTTTCGACCAAGTCATAAAAGAGAATGGTTTCACTTGATCGGTTGAGGAACCATGCTTATATGTCAAGTCGAGTGGGAGTAAAATCGTTTTCTTGATATTGTATGTCGATGACATACTCTTGATAGGGAATGATATTCCTCTCTTATCTTCGGTTAAGGTATGGTTAAAGAACCATTTCCCGATGAAAGATCTGGGCGAGGCACAGCGCATATTGGGAATCCGTATCTACAGAGATAGATCACGACGGATGTTATCACTCAGTCAGGAGTCTTATATAGATAAGATTCTTGAAAGGTTCAGCATGACCAACTCCAAGAAGGGGTATCTTCCAATGACGTTTGGGATGCATTTGAGTAAAGCTCAGGCACCCAAGACATCTGAAGAGGTCGAGCGCATGAGTCGAATTCCTTATGCATCAGCTATATGATCGATCATGTATGCCATGATATGCACACGTCCAGAGGTGGCATATGCTTTGAGTATGACCAGTCGGTGGCAATCCAGGTGAAACACACTGGATGGCTGTTAAAAGTATCCTTAAGTACCTACGGAGGACTAAGGATTGGGTATTGACTTATGGAGGAGAGACTGAGCTTTGCGCAACCGGTTACGCAGATGCTAGCTTCCAAACGGATCGGAATGACTCGAAATCTCAGTCTGGATTCGTATTTACTCTTAATGGCGCTGCGGTCAGCTGGAAAAGCTCCAAGCAGAAAGTTATAGCAAATTCTACGACTGAGTCCGAGTATTATGCCGCTTCAGAGGCTGCAAAGGAAGCTATATGGATGCGTCAATTCTTACAAGGACTTGCCATAGTTCCTAGTTCGAATGACCCGATCACCATCTATTGTGATAATAGTGGTGCCATCTTCCAGGCTAAGGAGCCTAGGTCTAGCAACAAATCTAGACATGTACTTCGGAAGACTCACATGATCAGAGATTACGTGGAGCAAAAGGAGATAGTGAGAGACAAGATTGCTACGGATGATAACATAGCAGATCCTCTCACTAAACCATTAAGACATGATAAGCATGTAGGGCACATTACTTCCATGGGAATTAAACGTGTTCCTGAGTTGTATTAGCTGTTTGTATGAATTAGATACATCTTTTTCATATACTAATAATAACTTCATCGTATTGTTTTCATATTTTGTTTTTCATGTGGATTGTATGGACAACGTTGAACACCACTAAGTGAACAGAATAACATTATATGTGTTTTGGTCCGTAATCGCCTACATGAGCTGATAACTCTGGCTATTATATTGTTAAGTCGATTGATGGTGGGTTCAACGAGCCATAAGTCAAACTGTTGACTGATCGATCACAAATACGAGTTATAAGGATACCTCGTAGGACATTGTAATTCGTGACGACGTTATGGAGTCCTAAATGTTTAACATTCGGTGCCAGGTCATGGATTGGACGTCCATAGTGTTCCTAGAGTCGATTATTTTGACTATCGACTGTCTCTTGAGATTAAGGCAGTTTTTGGGTGACTTTGGTTTCTTTCTCACGGTCGACCGTAACAGGAGGCCAAGCAGATTTTTACTGGGTCATTTCATATTGTGCTTACATCTGCAGGATTCGAGTTGAGGAAAATATCCAACCCTTTATCAGGTTTTGTTATTTCTCAGGGCCACTCGAGGAGTAATAACTGAAATGCATGGCCATGCTCGAATAATGATTCGTTTATCAGTTGAGTTACTCTCTAGTCGGGAAAACCACTCTTGATACTGATCACTTGTAAAATACGACCTTTGTGAATGCGGACTTTGCAAATGGTTTTACATTGAGTGGGAGAAATTTAAGGATATGAGAATCGGTTATCGCACATACACTTGTGATATAGGAGGGACATGGGTATATGTTCAAAATGCAACTTTAAGTCACTCTTAACATTTCAGATTCGTTCCCTTGACTTTAAAGTTCAATACCTCAGAAAACATTGATAATTTTGACGTAATTTCACTTGGAGATGAAAGTACATGATGTTAGCTTTCCAACAAGTGGTCACATGCTTTATTTGTATAAGTAACGCAGGAGAGATATGATCGTTTCAAGTTGAGCTGTCCAAGGTATACGCGGGTGACGCAATTGAACGAGATACCAACAACATGTATGCAAAGTGGAAGCTTGGTTTGAATAATTCTCAAGTTTACTTTCCTAAATAGAGTGTTGTTATTATTTTCCTAATTTGAATAAAGTAGTGTGATAATCTTATTTAATAATAAGGTAGTATTCACACTTTCCTAATTTCTATCTAGTTAGTTTAAGGTAAGTAGTAGTAGTATAAATACCAAGCTATGTATTCATAATTATTCATACAATTTGAGAGCTTAATACAAGATTACTTGTGTGTTCTTCATAGCTTGCGAGTTATAAAGATCAAATTAATTCGTTCTTGCGAGAGTGAGTTAATCCTTATTCATCCTTGCGAGGTTGAGTAATATTCGTGGCTAAATCGAGTTCCTTGCGAGGGAGGAGAGTTAGAGCACGTCATATCCTTTATATTTTCGTTCATATACATACAAAAACCACAAAAACACGTTAATTTCCGCTGCAAATTTATTAAAAACAAACGAACAGTTTCCCGAACTGTTTGAACCAAAAAAACGAGTGTGTTTTACATCAATTTGGTATCAGAGCTTCAGCTCTTGATTTACTTGAATTAAGACGGTCCTTGAATATGTGATTTATCTACATCGTGTTTATAGTCATGGTTTGGGGTTTAAAGAACCTTGATCGTGAAATAAAACGGTTACAAAGGGAATTTGAGGAAGCAAAGTTTTGGAAGAATATCCACAAGGAGCTTGATGGAATTATAGCAAAGTATGAACGTCCAAGAGCAAAGAAAGATGAGACAAAGATTGAGTCATTTGAAGTCATTCACCAAAAAGAAGAAGTGAAGACAACAACAAAAAGGGGGAGCGTAGAGAACAAGGGAAATTCATTAAGGCGTTGTTTCAAGTGCCAAGGCCATGGACACATAGCTAAAGAATGCCCACAAAAATGCAATCTAACGATCGATGAATTATGTGATCTTCTTCCAACCATTGTGCTACCTAACCCTAAAAGAGAGGAGGCGACAAGTGAAGATAAGGAAGAGGAGGTTCATGTGGATGATCCTTATAGTGTTGATGACCACCAAGAAGTAATGGCTTACAACGTACATCTTCAAGCTAGTCCGGTTGAAGAAGGTGAGATTATGTCTTCCGATATTGTTCATGAAGAAGGGAAACATGTAGAAGATGTAGGGAAGATGATACCTGACCTTGTCCAAACGAACAGTACAGAAGACTGTTTAATTCCGTATGATGAAACAGAACAGGAGGAAGCCGAAATTACCATCTATATTGTTGATCCACTAAGTGATTATGAAGATATAGAAGATGTAACTGAAGATAAAATATTTTCTTTTGCGGATGAATCTTACATAGAAGATACGGCATTAGTTGATCCTCAGTTATCATCTATTTGTGATGAAGAATTTGAAGAAGTTTGTGATGAAGCTCACATGGAAGAGAGTGATAACACAAGTTATGGAGATGCAAAACAAGATGATCTAGGTCTTATGCCAATCTTGAGTGAGGAAGTTGTGAACGATAATATTTGTTTGAATTCTCAAGTTAGTGCTCCATATAAATCACCGCTTGATAAATCCATTGACGAGAAGTTATACGGTGGAAACTATCAATGCTGCTTTTTGAATTCAAATCTTATGGATGTTCATGATGATCTTGTTATACCAAGCAAGATTTGTTTAGATTTTGGAAAGCACAATGGAAAACATAAAGGAGAGTACAAAGGAAAGCAAAATAATGGAAGGCACAAGAAAGGAATACCAAAGAAAGGAGTCAAGCTTAAGTGTGTCGATGGTAGCAAATTTGGAAATTATATTGAAGATGACGAATTGAAGGAGATATTGGTGGTGTGCGTCAATAGCTTCAAGTTCTTATTCAAGATTGCTATTAAATTCTTAAGGATTGTTTTTGATCCGGGAGGTCGTAGGTCCAAGAATCGGGACGATTCTTTTTGAAGAAGGGGAGAATGATATAGGAGGGACATGGGTATATGTTCAAAATGCAACTTTAAGTCACTCTTAACATTTCAGATTCGTTCCCTTGACTTTAAAGCTCAATACCTCAGAAAACATTGATAATTTTGACGTGATTTCACTTGGAGATGAAAGTACATGATGTTAACTTTCCAACAAGTGGTCACATGCTTTATTTGGATAAGTAACGCAGGAGATATGATCGTTTCAAGTTGAGCTGTCCAAGGTATACGCGGGTGACGCAATTGAACGAGATACCAACAACATGTATGCAAAGTGTAAGCTTGGTTTGAATAATTCTCAAGTTTACTTTCCTAAATAGAGTGTTGTTATTATTTTCCTAATTTGAATAAAGTAGTGTGATAATCTTATTTAATAATAAGGTAGTATTCACACTTTCCTAATTTCTATCTAGTTAGTTTAAGGTAAGTAATAGTAGTATAAATACCAAGCTATGTAATCATAATTATTCATACAATTTGAGAGCTTAATACAAGATTACTTGTGTGTTCTTCATAGCTTGCGAGTTATAAAGATCAAATTAATTCGTTCTTGCGAGAGTGAGTTAATCCTTATTTATCCTTGCGAGGTTGAGTAATATTCGTGGCTAAATCGAGTTCCTTGCGAGGGAGGAGAGTTAGAGCACGTCATATCCTTTATATTTTCGTTCATATACATACAAAACCCACAAAAACACGTTAATTTCCGCTGCAAATTTATTAAAAACAAACGAACAATTTCCCGAACTGTTTGAACCAAAAAAACGAGTGTGTTTTACATCAACTTGTAAGGACAAGTGGGAGATTGTTGGAGCTAGTGTCCTCCACAGTTAGTGTGATAACAGTTAGTGTGATAACAAACGAATCAGTTGATTAACGTTTATCGATAACGGTTGGCTTGCTAGATAAGTTTGACGTTATTGTCATACAGATGGCGGTGATCAACTGATCCCTAAAAGTCACACCTAAAGGATGTGTTTGAGAGATGTGATTATTTGAGAAAATAATCATATTGATGCCTTATTAAATGACTAAAAGGTTAGTCGATGTATTTGACTAAAAGGTTAGTCAAATGTGATGATGATACGATTATTTAATAACGATTAAATAATGTTAGCTGGTAATTGAATATAAAATGTTATATTTAATCAATGTATATAATGTTGGTCTAAACTAAATATAAACTGTTATATTTAAGTTGGCGGATATGTATTACACGATATTATTATAGTGTATTGGTCCGGCATTACTCGGTTTATGTAACGGTCCATTACTAGTAATAATTAATACATATTATATTATGTACATAATAAATGAGATGCTAACTGCCTAATAGAGGTTTTGTGAAATAAGGAAACTAGGTTTTTCTTTTGGCTCTTGGATCTCACGGCTACAAGAAGAGAAAAGAAAAAAATAAAAACCCGAATCACTACTCTAATCTCACGGCACACACAAAAGAAAAAGGAGAAGAAAAATTCTGATTTTGAACTCTCTTATTCATCTTCATATTCATCATCAATATACACACAAAATTAGAAGTCATTGTGGGTATTCGTTCTAGCACGACGAAGGCTAGAATAAGGAAACTGTTGTAGAAGGTGATAGCTAAGAACCATGAATCAAGTGTGAGAAATCGGTATTATCACAATACAATTATTATAGGATTATAACGAAATAGTAATAATTTGATTATACTAGTCATAAACGAAAACAAGAATAAGAGTATAGATATAGAAATCAACCTCCGGTCCTAGCAATTGGCGTAAAGAACAGAGATATCAAAGTAGATATCCTCCTAATCGTTGCACCCAAGACTGTATGAGAAATGCCCTTGTGTTGCTAGAAGTTTTCAAAAGTTACTGTTAACCTTTTGTTTTGTGTTTTGTGTCAAAAGTTACTGTTAACTTTTGTCTTTTTCTGATGTGTGAATGATGGAGGCCGTCAGTGAGAAATTAGGTTAGAACATGAAAATCTGAATTTTCTCTTTTCTTCTCTTGTGTTTCTCACGGCACATAGTAGGTTTATATGAGAAGATTTTTGTCTCCTCAAAATAACTACCCATTTACTAAAAACCGAGTGTATCTGGATACTTTCGTTTTTGGTCATTTTAGCTTCCAATATAATGTAATATATTATAATCGTCGTTTTTACATAGACCGACATTATAATACATCATTAATTATAAATATCCATATATTTATAATTTGCCAATTAATTATAACGGTTTATGTTTAATTAGCTTACATTATATATCCAATTTACGAATTACAGTTAATTCGTCTCAGCTAACTTTATTTAATCGTTATTAAATAATCGTCTCATCATCACATTGACTAACCTTTTAGTCAAATACACTGACTAACCTTTTAGTCATATAATAGGGCATCAATATGATTATTTTCTCAAATAATCACATCTCTCAAACACATCCTTTAGGTGTGACTTTTAGGGACCAGTTGATCACCGCCATCTGTATGACAATAACGTCAAACTTATCTAGCAAGCCAACCGTTATTGATAAACGTTAATCAACTGATTATTATACAAAGTATACCCTGTGAACCTACAGAGATTTATTTATGTTATTGCACTAACTGTGGAGGACACTGGCTCCAACAATCTCCCACTTGTCCGTACAAGTGTATGTGCGATAAACGATTCTCATATCCATAATAAATTTCTCCCACTCAATGTAAACCAATTTGCAAAGTCCGTATTCACAACGGTCGTAGTTTACAAGTGATCAGTCTCAAGAGTGGTTTCCCCGACTAGAGAGTAACTTAACTGATAAACGAATCTTTATTCGAGCATGGCCATGCATTTCAGTTACAGCTCCTCGAGTGGCCCTGAGAAATATCATATCCTGATAAAGGTTGGATAATTTCTTCAACTCGAATCTTGCAGATACAAGCGCAGTATGAAATGACCCAGTAAAAATCTACTTAGCCTCCTGTTACGGTCGACCATGAGAAAGAAACCAAAGTCACCCAAAAAACTGCCTTAATCTCAAGAGACAGTCGATAGTCAAAAGAATCGACTCTAGGAACACTATGGACGTCCTATCCACGACCTGGCACCTAATGTTCTGAAACATTTAGGACTCCATAACGTTGTCACAAAATTGTCCTGCAAGGTATCATTATAACTCGCATATGTGATCGGATCAGTCAACTGTTTGACTTATGGCTCGTTGCAACCCACCATAATAGGACTGCACAGAATAATTGCCAGAGTTATCAGCTCATGTAGGCGATTACGGACCAAAACAAATATAATGTAATTCAGTTCACTTTGTGGTGTTCAATATTGTCAGTACAACCCACATGAAAAACAAAATATAAAACAAAATGATGATTTTATAGATAGTTTTTATGAAAAAGATACAGGTGTCTAATCCATATAAAACAACTAATACAACTCAGGAACACGTTTGATTCCCATGGAACTAACGTGCCCTTCATGCTTATCATATCTCAATGGTTTAGTGAGAGGATCTGCGACGTTATCATCCGTAGCAATCTTGTCTATCACTATCTCCCTTTGCTCCACGTAATCTCGGATCATGTGAGCCTTCCGTGGTACATGCCTATACTTGTTGCTGGACTTAGGCTCCTTACTCCTGGAAGATGGCACATATATCAACAAATCGCTGGTGATCGGGGTCATACGAACTAGGAAAACTACAGTTATCCTGTAAGAACGGACGATCCGATAGCTTCCTTGAAGCCTCTGAAGCAGCATGTACTCGGACTCAGTGAGAATCTGCATATAACATTTTGTTTGGAGCTTTTCTAGCTGACCGCAGCGCCATTAAGAGTAAAACCGAATCCAGACTGAGATTTCGAGTCATCTCGATCCGTTTGGAAGCTAGCATATGCGTAACCGGTTGCGCATAGCTCAGTGTCACCTCCATAAGTCAATACCCAATCCTTAGTCCTCCGTAGGTACTTAAGGATATTCTTAACAGCTATCCAGTGTGTTTCACCTGGATTGCCTTGTTAACGACTCGTCATACTCCATGCATATGCCACGTCTGGACGTGTGCATATCATGGCATACATGATCGATCCTATAGCTGATGCATAAGGAATCAGACTCATGCGCTCGACCTCTTCCGATGTCTTTGGTGCCTGAGCTTTACTCAAATGCATCCCAGAGACCATTGGAAGGTTCCCCCTCTTGGAGTTGGTCATGCTGAACCTCTCAAGAATCTTATCTATATAAGACTCCTGACTGAGGGATAACATCCGTCGTGATCTATCTCTGTAGATACGGATCCCCAAAATTCTTTGTGCCTGGCCCAGATCTTTCATCTGGAAATGGTTCTTTAACCAAACTTTCACCGAAGTTAAGAGAGGTATGTCATTCCCAATCAAGAGTATGTCATCGATATACAATATTAGGAACACAATCTTGCTCCCACTCGACTTGATATATAAGCATGGTTCCTCGACCGATCGAGTAAATCCATTCTCTTTTATCACCTGGTCGAAACGATGATTCCAACTCCGAGAAGCCTGCTTAAGTCCATAGATGGGACGCTTAAGCTTGCATACCTTCTTAGGATTTTTAGGATCAATGAAACCTTCGGGTTGTACCATGTACAACTCCTCCTCCAAATAACCGTTTAAGAAGGCGGTTTTCACATCCATCTGCCAAATTTCATAGTCCTGAAAAGCGGCAATCGCTAAGATTATCCGAATGGAACGCAGCATGATCCACGGTTGCAAATATGTCATCATAATGCAATCCGTACACTTGAGTGAAACCTTTTGCCACTAGTCGTGCCTTGTAGGTATCTGGTTGTCCTTCTACAGAATGCTTTATTTTGTAAAGCCATTTGCACTGAAGAGGCCGAACCTTATCAGGTAAGTCAACCAGATCCCATACGTCATTCTCATACATAGAGTCCATCTCGGATTGCATGGCGTCAAGCCATAGCTTAGAGTCGGAACATGTTATGGCACCTTTATAGGTAGCGGGTTCGTTACTCTCTAGGAGTAAAACGTCATCACTCTCATTCTCCTCGACCATACCAATGTATCTGTCTGGAGGAATAGAGTGTCTGCCCGACCTCCTAGGTTCCAAAGGAATATTAACCGCAGCTGATGATGAAGGAACAGTTTCCTCCATTGGTTGCTCGGTTGTTGGTTCTTGTATCTCCGACAGTTCGAAGGTTCCATTACTTGTCCTATTCTCGAGAAATTCTTTCTTTAAGAACGTCGCACTAGCCGCAACAAAAACTCGATGTTCGGTAGGCGAGTAAAAGTAATGACCAAACATCCCTTTTGGATAACCAATAAAGTATGTCTTGACCGATCGTGGGCAGAGCTTATCGTCAGGTCTCCACTTGACATAAGCCTCGCAGCCCCAAACCCGAATAAAGGACAAGTTAGGGACCGTTCCCTTCCATAATTCATATGGAGTCTTGTTTACAGCTTTAGACGGACTTCGGTTAAGTATTAAAGCAGCTGACAAAAGAGCATAACCCCACAATGAGTCAGGTACAACCGTGTGACTCATCATGGATCGAACCATATCAAGTAATGTTCGATTTCTCCGTTCGGACACACCATTCAATTGTGGGGTTCCAGGTGGAGTTAACTGTAGTACTACACCACAGTCTTTAAGGTGTCGATCAAACTCCTTCGAAAGATATTCGCCACCACGATCCGAACGTAGTGCTTTAATCTTTCTATCCAGCTGGTTTTCAACCTTATTCTGGAATTCCTTGAACTTGTCAAAGGACTCACTTTTATGCTTCATTAAGTAGACATATCCATATCTACTTAAATCGTCCGTGAAAGTGATAAAATATCTATAGCCATCTCTAGCATTGATTGACATAGGTCCACACACATCAGTATGTATGAGTCCTAATAGGTCAGCAGCGCGCATTCCGACACCTTTGAAGGAAATTCGAGTCATTTTGCCTATGAGACATGATTCACACGTGCCAAAAGATTCATAGTCAAATGGGGAGATAGTCCCATTATCAATTAGCTTCTTCACGCGTGTTTCATTTATGTGTCCCATACGGCAATGCCATAAATAGGTTTGATCTTTGTCACCAACCTTTGCTTTCTTACTACTCACATGCATTATATCTGTGGTTTGATCTAAAACATAAATCCCATTCATGGAAACTGCTTTACAATAAATCATTTCGTTTAAAGAGAAAATACAGCTATTATCCTTTATTACAAACGAAAAACCGTCCTTATCAAGTACGGAAACGGAAATAATGTTTTTAGATAAACTGGGTACATAGTAACAGTTATTTAGAAATAACTCAAATCCACTCGGGAGTTGGATTACATATGTTCCCACTGAAACGGCAGCTACTCTTGCTCCATTCCCCACTCGCAGGTCCACATCACCCCTTGCGGGAGTTGTGATGTTTCTTAGGCCCTGCAAATGATTGCACAGATGAGAACCACAACCAGTATCTAGTACCCAAGTTCCGAAACTTGCATGGTTAATCTCAATCATATGAATAAAAGAAGAAGACATACCAACAGGAGAGACGCGGCCTGCTTTTATGTACTCACGGTACACGGGGCAGTTCCTCCTCCAATGCCCAAGCTTGTGGCAATGGTGGCACTCCACGTTACCTTCATCGCTCTTTGTCTTGCCTTGTGAGCTACCGCTAGTCTCACCAGGCCCACTCTTGCCTTGTCCTGGCTTTTTGAATTTCGGCTTCCCTACAGCTAGGTTGGCCTGAGCCTTGCCCCTACCTTTGCCCTTGTTGGCAATCATGAGAACGTCCTGTTTCAGACTCCCACTCAATTTCAGATCACTCTCTGTCTGTACAAGGAGTGAGTGGAGCTGATGAAGACTCTTCTTCATATCATTCATATAGTAATTTGCCTTGAAAAGGGCAAAACCATCATGAAGTGAATGAAGAACGCGGTCTATGACGATCTTCTCATCGATTTTGCAACCAAGTGCCTCCAGTTTCTCGACATTCTCAATCATGTCAAGAAGGTGTGGGCTAACTGCTTGGCCCCTCTGGAGTTTCGCTTCAAAGAAGCGACAGGTATGCTCATAGCTAACGATCCTCGGAGCTTTCGAGAACTCGTTAGAGAGCGTGGTGAAAATCTTGTTTGCACCATGGGCAATGAATCGCCTTTGCAAATTTGATTCCATTGAAAAGATTAGTACGTTCTTTATCGCACCCGCCTCCATCATGAAATCACTATAAGCAAGTGATTCATTGGCTCCTGCATTGGGGCCTGGGTTGGGCGGTAGTGGCTCAGTCAAGTACTTGAGCTTACCGTCAGCAATGGCAGCATTCCGTAATGCCGCCTCCCAGTCCGCAAAGTTGGAACCGTTATTCTTCAGTCGCGTTGACTGATCTAAGTGTCCTGAACATCTTAAGCCAGGACTACTCCGAGCCGTGACACTTGCATTGGGTCATCAGTATGGCCAGCCATTGTATTATTAGCAGTATATATGAATAATATGACTGTGGGGAAAAAGAAATAAATATGATAAGTTTCATCGTTTTAAAATTTGAGTCAAATGAAAAACTGTTTAATTCGATGACTCGTGCATTTATACAATTGACCTCCCTCACGAATTATATAAATGATCCCAAGACTCAATTTCTGTAAATTGATAAGCCAACCTCTTGGCTAATTCTACTTTTAGAATTCCTGGTCGATAAATTTCTGTAAATTCTATCTTTAGTCCATCATAATCACGAGATATTACTCGTACTATAATGTTGAGATAAAATAGGTCAGCACTCACTACTTACCCAACGTAGAAGGGGTCATATTATGACTTCCGACGAAGAAGGGGCTCATAGTAGTTTTCCCTATAAAGAGTAGTCTCAATTTTAATTTATAGGGGAAGGTCCCATCATCTTAACTTAAATTCATTTTAAGTGAACGAATGTCTAGCAACTCGAGAATGATATAACTAAGGTGATGGCCCTAAAAGCGAGTGACATCTGTATGTCAATGATTAAAAAATATTCAATCTATATGAATCATTTTCATGCATTTTAGGTTTAGGTGGTTTGGTTTAGGCGGAATATGATGCAATTATATCTATCATGTGATGGAAAGTAAACGAGAATGAAAAACGTAAAGGAAAAACATGTCCTAGTGTGGCCTATCCTACCAAAAAGAATGAAATACAACTTGTAATCCAACTGCTTGGACCCTCGAAGCTTGACTTGATCACCCTTCTTGGTCCATGTAGCGGGAGTGAGCTCCAATCTCCATCTTTAGTCTTCTTTGAAATTACAATAAATAAAATTACATTGATCCTATTTATTACATTCTAATTTCAAAACCCAAAACTAAAAAAAATGGAGATTCAAGATCTCAAAATACATCCAAGACTATGTTACCATCATTACGGTAACCCAATCTACTAAGGCCACACTAAGTTACAACTGATTGTAAAATACGTAAAAATTCATTCAAACAATCCAAAAACATTATAAAAACATCAACAAAATAAAACATGCAAGACATAATACAGTTATTACGATGTTTTATTATCCAAACCACCCTATCAACATAGATTATAATTATGTGGTAATTCTGTAATTACCCAGATTAATTACAACCTCGATTCATTTTACTGATAAAATGAACAATCCTAAACATTTCAAACTGCTTTAAAATGTAAGATATTTAGCATATGTGAACTGTTTCACATTAATTATACACAATCCGAATAATGTACAATTAAAGGCCCAAAAACTTGAACACGAGAAAAAAAAACAGAATTTTTTTTTTTTAGCATAAATTTTTCGGCAAAACATTTTCTTCAGCAAAACGGTCCTTATCGACAAAATAGGGAAAAATCAATATCCTTTCAAATGATAAACTCATTCAACATCATTTCCATTTTCATTTTAATCTAATCTTTATTAAATTAAAACATCTACAAATCTATTGTATGTTATTTTAACAGATTAAAATAACAAAATAAATCTAAATGAAAACGAATACGAAAGGAAATACTATTCTGTAAAGTACTCGATCGAGAAGAAATTAAACAATAAAGTCTCTCGATCGACTAATTCTTCCTAGTCGAGAAACAGGGACCTCGATCGAGTATAAACATCACTCGATCGACCAAAACTTTGAGAAAACTGCTCGATCGAGCAATTACAAGTACTCGATCGACCAAAAGGTTTAGAAAACCGCTCGATCGAGTGAATAAAGCCCTCGATCGAGACAAACATTCACAAAAACTGCTCGATCGAGACACTTAAGTCTTCGATCGAGTCAAAGACACAGCGGCATAAACAGATTCGGTTTATGAAATCAAATTAAAACAATTTCGTGGCCTATGCTCTGATACCACTTGTGGGAAATCGGTATTACCACAATACAATTATTATAGGATTATAACGAAATAGTAATAACTTGATTATACTAGTCATAAACGAAAACAAGAATAAGAGTATAGATTTAGAAATCAACGAAATAGTAATTTACTTTTTGAGCATTATTTTAAAAATGCTTTCATACAAAAATTGGTCTATTGACCCATTCCATTTGTAAGCACTATAAATTTATAAAGTGTCGCTTACACAAAATAAATTAAAGATGGGTTGTTCGTATTCCTAAAGACAAACAAAAAGCAAATTAGACCTAGTTCACAAAAAATCTCACAAATGGGCATGTACCTACAAAGTCCAAAGTCGTAAGGTGAAATTAAACTTCATAAATAGAATCCATTTCATGAATTTCAAGTTAGAAATCATAAGTGCAAAGTTCAAGGAGAATAAGACATAAAAGTTCTATACATTTCCTCCGCAAGACACTCCTCCAAGCAATAACAAGTAGTACACCGTTGTTTCGATATATTCGATTACATTGTCGTCACGGTGATAACTGTTGTTTTTTTAACTTTTAAAGTTAATTGCATGTTGATGGAGGTATGGGTGTTCACCGGTTCGAAACCGGACCGGACCGGACCGGACCGCAAAGACCCGCGGACCGGCAAACCCTGTACCCCAAAACCGGAGATCGGACCGGTTGGGTGTAAACTCGGACCGGAAGCCTTTAGATCCGGGTTTTTCCGGGTTTGGACCAGACCGGTTCCATTTTTGAAGTTATTTTTTTGCTTACCAGACCAGACCAGACCAGAGACCGGTCACCATATTTTTATAGACCCGGAGACAGGACTAGACCGGCCGGTCTAGGTCGGTCCGATCTACTTTATGAACAGCTGTAAATGGAGACTAGAGGGAAGTTAAGTAAATAATTATAAAAAGGGCAAAATTAGGAGTTCGACGACTCGAAATATGTTGACGCCTAATGGCGAATAGCACTCGTATTCTAGGCCCGTCCCGGTGCAGCCTGTATGCTCCTTTTTTTAAAAGCATGGACGGATTCAGGGCACATCAATTCAATGTATCAAATCAAAGAATAAAAAGCCCGTAACGGAGATGTAAAAATAAAGGCCCATAAAACAAAACGAAATCACAATTCACAAGTTCACAACGTCGGGGTTCGTTTCTCGTCACATATTCGTTCAGTTTAGGAAAGTATTTCCTTTTTAATACACACAAATTTTCTGTATATGTATATATAATAACAATCAAACATCAAACATCACTAAAATCACTATAGGTAATTAGGTATTAAAACCCACGTTTGGTTTCGGTTACGGTTTTGGTTTCGGTTTTGATTGAGAAAAAACAATCATGGTGTTATCAGAACTAGGGAGCAGTCTTTCTACTGCTATGAAGCAGATGTTGAATGCAACCATTGTTGACAGTAAAGTGTTAAACGAATGCCTCAACGATATAAACCGTGCCCTTTTAACAGCCAATGTTAACGTCAAACTTGTCAAGGACTTATCAACCAACATCAAGAAAACGCTTAATTTCGATTCCCTTCCCACCGGTCACAACAAGCGTAAAATTATCGAAAAGGCTGTTTATGACGAGATTTGTCGACTGCTAGATTCAGGAAAACCGTCTTTTACACCCGTTAAGGGAAAAACAAGTGTGGTTATGCTTGTTGGTTTGCAGGGGGCGGGTAAGACGACAACTTGTACAAAGTATGCACATTATTATCAGAAGAAGGGGTTTAAGCCTGCTGTTATTTGTGCCGATACTTTCAGGGCTGGGGCTTTCGATCAGCTGAAACAAAACGCGACTAAAGCTAATGTCGCGTATTATGGAGATTACATGGAATCTGACCCTACAAGGGTTGCTTTAGAAGGGTTGGAAAGATTCAAGAAAGTTGGAATTTATGACCTTATAATAATTGATACTAGTGGTAGGCATAAACAAGAAGCTGCCCTATTCGAGGAAATGAGGCAATTGTTAGACGTGACGAAACCAGACCTTGTTGTGTTTGTTATGGATAGTAGCATTGGTCAGTCAGCCTTCGCCCAAGCGCAAGCGTTTAAACAATCTGTTTCCAATTTAGGAGCGGTAATTGTTACCAAGATGGACGGCAGTCATGCAAAGGGCGGTGCTGCTCTCAGTGCGGTCGCTGCAACCAAGAGTCCTGTAATATTTCTCGGAACAGGAGAACACCTTGATGAATTTGAGGTTTTCGCGGTGAAGCCATTTGTCAGCCGGCTTTTAGGGTTGAGGGATTTGTCTAGTATTGTGGACAAGATCAAAGAAGTGGTCCCACAGGATGATCCGATGTTTATGCAAAGGCTGATGTCACAGGAAAATTTCACTCTGAGAACATTGTATGAGTTGTACAGGTACATGATCCAGATGGGACCATTGGCAGGTCAGGCTTTGCCTATGCTTCCCGGGATTGAATCGAACCAGGTTAGTTTGAAGCGACAGTTGACCATAATGGATTCGATGACAACTGAAGAATTGGATACCTCGAATCCAAAGCTTTTCAACGAGTCGAGGATAATGAGGATTGCTCGTGGATCAGGCCGGATGGTCAAGGAGGTTACTGATCTTTTAGCCCAGTACAAGAACATAGCAAACAAATGGCCTAAGATGATGAAGCAATTCAAGGTTACGAAGAACGGACAGATAGGTGCGTTACCAAGAAATCTGAATCCACAGCAGATCGGTAGAATGCTTCCACCAGGAATGCTGAATCAAATTGGTGGTGCTCATAACTTGATGAACATGTTTGGTGGTCAAGACAAGTGAGCTTCTTCATTCAACGTCATAAAATAACTAATTATTGAATTACATGTTTCTTAACTCGAGTCTGAGTAACATAGTTTGCATTTATATCCGATTATTTTTCGTCGATGAAGGTTAGAGCTATTTTCTAATAAGAGATGTAGGGAGGACTGATGAACAAGTTTGTGTAATACAGCAAGAAACTTGATTGAATCAAACTCATTAAAGTAGCATACTAGCTTGTCTTTTTATTGATTGCACCTTGTTTTGTTGCCTTATATAATTATGTTTACATTCTGATTCTTGTGTGCTGCCTCGGTTTACCAATGTAAGTAGTTATTGGGTGCGACAGTCGTATTTGTGCTATGTACACTTCCGGCCATTTCAATCACCTGAAACAACCCTGAATTCTCTGGTCAATGTATCATTTTATTTAACTGCTCAGGTAAAATTGAGATTGGCAGTGATGGTTGTGATGCATGAAAAATGAGCTAACTTTTGCGAGATTTTTGTGACCCAGATCTTTTTTTGACCCACTTTGCAGAAATTGTGGGTTTTTGGTTTTAGTTGATAGGTCGATGGAATTGAAGAGGTCTATTTTTTTATGCCATAATGGGATCTGATAAAATAAACGAGTTAGACAAAGCAGTTTTGGTGTCGACGAGTTTTGAACTTAAGTCGTAGTTAAAACACTTCGATGACTAGCGGTTAATCTAGATGGCTCTAGGAATCAGCAATTTAGTAAGGAACCTTAATGAATCAGGACTTTTAAAGTTGTATGATATGTTAAGCTTAGCTAACTGTATGATGTAGATACGTTATTAAAGCAGTATGATCCTTGTCACTATCATCAATCTTGTTGCTATCATCAATCTATGCAGCAGCCAATCCTCCATTCTTAATGCATCAACCACTTGAATTCAGACACGAAGCCGCTTAAAAATTGTGAACCGCTTTCAAAGTCTTTTGTTTCTTCAATCTAATCTAGTGCCTTGATGCTTTCCGGTATGGAAAAGTAAGAGGGGCGAGTGTACACGATGTTTCCGTGTTGAAAACTTAAGAGCTATCAAGATCAATTCTTTGCAAAATAATTGAGAATGAATCAAATCTGAGAGCTTTGAAATTGATAGGCTGATGTTCATGTCTAGCTAGCTAGCTCAAAGAAGCATTCTTTTGGTCCCCTATTGAGTAGGTCAGTCATAAATTCTCCATATTCAAGTTTCAAGATTTCATGTGGTTAAAATAACTCCTATTGTGTGTTTTTCGCTTGTGCCTGTATTTGAGGTGCCCCACACTCAAAGATAAGAGTCGGTCTCTTAACAAACTTTTTCTCGTCGTTTATGTGTGTACCAAACCCGTTTTGCACGTAATTCCACACACCCCTGTCTAACAGTATACATATAAGTTCTGGTCATCAAATCTCGCACCTTAGTATTGGAAATAGCTAGCTTTCGGAAACTTATTGTCAAGTTACGATGAATAAGTTGGGTTTCGGACATGAGAAAGCTGGTATATTAGGGAGACGAAGTTACGATAAAAGAAGTGCGAATTCAGGGTCTGTACTTCTGGAACGGCCTAACAGATGTATGATAGTTCCTTCTGAAGTCGATATGATTGCTGAAGCTATAGAAAGAAGAGATACCAACTGGTATATTTGAGGTTATCTTTGCATTCTTTTTTCTTAATGCTTTGACAATATGCTAGTACTGAAGTGGTTCATCTACAGGTTTGTAAGAACAAAAGTTCCAAGTGATCTAATCATACAAATTGGGAAGAACTGCTTTCACCTACACATTGTATGTACTACTTTCCCTTGATTATTAGCTTGATGTCCTTGCTTTTTCAGAGTTCAATCAGATAAATATTCAGGCTAGTTATACTCATTTGTCAGTCTAGTCAGTCTAGTGACACTGTAATACTCATTTGTCTGTTGACATCCTAATTTGCAATGCAATATTTATTTTTGGGATCCTGAAAACAACTTATTTGCCGTTTGACCTAGAGGTAAGATTGTGTATATCGAACCCCTACTTGACTATTTGCGAGAGTCCTTGAAACAAATGGGGTAATGTTAGCTGTTGACCTGTCTTCTGTTATTCAGCCCTTTCGAGATCGAACATCTTCCTGATATGGTTCTTCTTGTCCTTGTTTAGCTCCCTGTGGTATCAAGGAGTGCCTATTTGAACAGAATTATATTCGAAAGGAGAAACAATGGGTTAACAAACAGCAACTTAAATATAGAATTAAACAACCTTCCTGGAGGGGCAGACATGTTTGAGTTAATTGTAAAGTTCTGCTATGGGTGGAAGGTTGATCTGACTGCCAACAATGTCGCGCCATTATATTGCGCCGCAAGCTTCTTGGAGATGTTAGAAGATCTACATCATGGGAATCTCATTTCTAGGACAGAATCTTTCTTATGCTTTATAATATTTTCTTCCTGGAAAGACACATTCCTTGTTTTCAAAACCTGTGAAACTATATCTTCTTCTGCTAGAGACTTACAAATCCAAAGAAGGTGTTCGGAAGCAATTGCTTGGAAAATCTGTACTAACCTTAACGCGATTTCTATTGATCACGATGAATCACAGTGCTCAAGTTTCTGGTGGTTTGAAGATGTTGCAGGCCTTAGAATTGATCATTTTATTGAAGTTGTAGCTCTTATTAAGAGCAAAGGAATAAAATCTGAGGTATTAGGCTCTTGCATAGCCTACTGGACTGCGAAATGGGTTTCGCGGGTTTCCTTTTGGTTTCGGATCCCGTGTCAGAAAGGGATCAGTCAAGTGAGAAGGGTAACTGTGGAGAGTTTGATAAGGGTACTTCCTATTGAGGAGAATTCAGTCTCCTGCAACTTTTTGCTACATTTGTTAAAACTTGGGTTGATGATGAATGTCGATGCCAATTTATGCTCGAAACTTAGTAAAAGAGTTGCATTGATGTTGGAGCAATGTCACCCATTAGACTTGTTAGTTAAAAACTATGGAGAAAGTGAGACAATATTTGATGTTTGCATTATTGTTAGGATTGTGGAAACTTATGTTTCTCTTGGTTTAAGGAATCCTACATTCAAGTTATTTGTTGTTGGGAGACTTGTGGATGGGTATCTCGCGCTTTTGGCTAGGGATAAAAATCTTCAAGCTGATAATTTCCGAGTACTTGCAGAGTCGTTGCCAAAGAGTGCTCGTTACTCCCATGATAATCTCTATCATGCTACTGATCGGTTCCTGAAGGTAAATCATTATCTCGACCTTGGGTCATTCGCGTCAGTACTGGTTAATGTATGCATATGTTGGGTCATCATCGAGTCAGGTTATTAATCGACAGGCACATCGAGAAATGATTATTTTGTTAACAGGCACATCCAAACTTAACGGAGGAAGAAAGAAAGGAGGTCTGCAGGGGTATAGAGTATCACAAGCTATCACAGGAAGCGCGAGAGCATGCAATGAAGAATGACAGGCTGCCATTGAACATTACAACTCAATTCATCCTTCTTGAACAAGTTAGCCTAACCAAGTCAGTTGTCGAGCCGGGTTTGATTTATCGAAGAACGAAAGAACAGACGATTATCAACTTGAAGGCGGATTCCCGCAGGGAATGTATGCAAGTTCACAAAGACATTAAGATGATAAAACAAGAGACTGATAACATACAGGCTGAGATAAATAAGCTGCAAGAATGTAGATTGGAAATTAAAAGGCTGGCTAGGAAAATGTAAGTAGGAATTTATTTTCATTTTTTTTTTCTATGAAAATTTTAGAAGTCAATTTCTTAATTATGTAATCATAACCAGTTCTGTAAGATAAAATCAAAGTTGGTTATCTCATATGAGACGGATTCATAATTAGTACTCCGTATTACTTTAATTTTAACTTTTGATTATAAATTGTACTCCGTAATACGTTTTAAAAGTTTTCATATTGCACACCTAATAAAAAGTTAGCGGTTGCGAAATTACCTTAGCAGCATAACAAAAATCAAAAGCTAACTTAACTTATTTCTTCCTGCTATTCCTCTAATTCAACTTACAAATGCATAATGCATTCTACCTGCATCATACAGCATTTCTGGAGTATACCATTTTAAAAGACAAAACTTATATATACTCCGCAATAAATTTGTTATGAAAAGGTTTTTCAGGAATGAAGAAAAATACGGGTAATACCGCCTCGAAAACAACCGAAAAATGCACGCATGTTAGCCAGGTATAGTTTTTTTTTACCATGAGTAACGTACAAAAGGTTAGATTAACGTTAGGAATTCAAATAATCCGACTTTGATTACCAGAAACTGAGAACTGTTGACTGGAAATGCAATACTGATGCATGCATGCATGTATGCAACGTGTTAAAGTTCAGTTTCTTAAATACTCTTGTTTTATTCTTCCATTTTGCATGCCTCATTACTCATGTGCTTTACATATCTTCCCTACACACATAACATAATACGGTCTTTAGTTTAAGGAAAAGAAATTAATATTTGTTGGGTAAGACTTATTTATTGATTGATATATTTGTATATATATATATATACTCTACTGATCATTTGCCTTTGTTGTATCATTAATTGCTGATTTGTTTTAATGTTACAGAAAGTAGAAGAATTGTGATGGCAGTTTATAAAAGTGGATTTACTTGTTGTGTCATGTTTGTGATGCTTCTTCATCTTTCTTTAATATTGTTCCCTCTTCATGTTCTTTCTGACGATGGTAAGTCTTTTTTTTTTTTTTTTCAGTAAGCATTCTTATTGACATTTTACCGGTTCACTTGTGTGATTATGTCACCGTGTCTCGGTGTCGGAACTGTTACATTGACTACCAGAGGCGAATCTTGGAGTAAAGAACTTAGGAGCCAAGGTCTGGATCTTAAGTTTTACGACATTCAGTAGTCACTACACAACTATTTCGCCAAATGGGCTCCGAGTATCAAAATATAGTGGATATATTAGCCTAGTGGTTAGATGGACCTATATATTGTAATAATTGTACTCCCTTTGATTCTTTGGAAATGTCTCATTTAAGGATTAAGATTTAAGGATTAAGGTTGTGAGCCGATTGTGAATCTCACAAATAAAGTAGAGTGAATTTTATTAACAAAAAAATGCTTAGGAAATGGGGCAATTCTAGTGAATAAGCCGAAAAAAGAATATGGGGTATTTCCAGAGAATCGGGGGAATATTGGTTTAGGACCATTGGTGCCTCTCCTTTTGACACCCAAAAAAAAGGGACTCCCTATCTAACATAGGTGCAAGCTTGGAGTGTCTTAACACAGTAGACTACCTCCAATCCCTTTTTTTATATCTTCCCATTTTCTTTTTGAGTCTAAAGTTGACAAACTTTTACCACGAACTATTTTAAAAAGTATTTTTTTACTAAATAAAATTAACATATTATTCCCTAACATTTATCATAAAAAGAATTTCTTTTAAAAGTATTTAACAAAAAAAAAGTTATATATACATGTTCAAATCTACCGTCAAAATACCGTCTTAGAGACCAGGTAAAAGCAAATGAGAAGAAATAAAAAAAAACAATGGGAGAAACTAATTTTCATGTGTAGCTGAGGCTATTTTATTTTGTGCCATTTTTTGTTGTATTGTTCTAAACCAACTTATAAAGTGTCTTCTCCTGTCGAAGGAGCGACAATGTGACACGGGTAAACATGACACTGCATATATCCCCTCCGTTTTACTGAAGTGGAATTATGATCAAACGTAGGAAAATGAAATGGCTGGAGGGAGTGCATCTCAGTGAGAAATTGTCTTATTTGTTTGATAAATTATTGCAGATGAGGAAAACACCCTTCTCCAGGGATTAAACAGTTACAGAACATCCCTACGACTCCCTCCCTTGACCAAAAACAAACAAGCAGGATGCCTAGCGGACGAGCTAGCCGATGAACTAGAAGACCGGCCTTGCGTTGCCACAACAGCAGCCAATGCTATTTCCGCTGGAACCGGATCAAATTTCATCAACTACCCAAAACTCCTTAAAAAATGCAACATTGACCCAAATACAACCACAAACGGAATCATTTTACCCGTTTGTGTCCCGAAGCTAGTCCCCACCCTAGTCCTCACAAACTATACTCATACGGGTTATGCCCGATACATAAATGACTCAAGATACACGGGGGCAGGTGTCGGAAAGGAGGACGATTGGATGGTGGTGGTTCTGAGTACTAGCACTGTGGGAGGGAGCTTTGCTTCGAGTGCTGTTGGTTTAGTTTTACATTTGGTTGTCAATTTCGGGCTATTGTTGCTCTGCCTTTTGTTTGTGTAAGCAGTGCTTATGTTCGTTTTAGGCAGGGTGGTTGATTATTATATGTATGCTATTATCCATGAATCTGTGCTTGTAAGACCTTTCTTTCGTTGGATATTCGTTTGATTTCTTGTTTGTGTTTTAATTGCTTGGGTAACTGTTTTAACTAGGAATGTTACAAAGTGAAAGCCTTCACTAGGACGAAAGAACTTGAGTTGTCTTGCGGAGTTGCGATCTTATGTTGAAAGGGTTGGGTTTGTAGGTTGCCTTGTCGGAATTTTGACATGAAATGCCTCGTTCAATGTTTTGATAAAATTTCAAAATAAAAGGTCTTTTTACTCTTTTATAGAGATTTCTGTAGGGGAATGTCCGGAATTCTCTTAATTTATGAGTATGAATGTATGATACTATGTATATCGGTATGTGATTGTAAAATTGCAATTGTATTACCCAAGCGAACAACACAAGATACCAAACGGTTTAGTTTTACGATAAGGTTTACTTGGAATTGCCTTGACTATTATGGATCTTTGAATGAATCCGCACCAAACCCAATGATGGAAACAAAAAAAACCTTAGCTTATACGAGCATAACGAGACAGCATATAGTTTGATTAAAAGTACACTTGACAAACAGGTTATTGGGTCGAGTTTGAGTCGGTTTAGGTCGAGACATTTTGGGGTATGCAAGACTTCGGGATGGGCTTGATAATTTCGGGGTTGGGTAGTTTTGGATCTATTATTATCAAGCTTTTTTAGGGGAAAATTAATTGTTAGTCTGGAGCATTAATCCTTCGGGTTTAGACATATTAGTTTAGGTCAACATGGGTTATTGAACAGGTCCCCAGATCGGGTGTTAAGTCGAGTCGGTTCTGGTCGAGTCATTTTCGGGTTTGCAAGATTTCAGTTCATTTTGGTCATTTCAGGGTTTGGTCAGCTTTGGATTCAAGTATTTTTTATAGAAAATTGTGAGTTTGGAGCATTAATCCTTCGGGTTGAGTCATATTGAATTGGTTCAGGTCAATTCGAGTTATAGGTCATGTCCTCAGTTCAGGCGGTGTCGGTCGGGTCGGGTATGAATCCAGTCAATATTACATACAAAGATCATTTGGTTATGAGTAAATACTACTTAATACGATCTTTTAGTTAATTTTTAAGCGTCAAAACATTTCAAACCATCTTTCATTTCCACATCATTCAAAAACGGTTGTGAGTGTCATCTTAATTTAGGATCATTTTAAGACTTTGTAGGAAAGCTGATTGGTAAATTGTTGTCAAGGACACCTTAGCGCATTAATGTTTCACTTCCAGTTGTCTTTTGCCATAACATTACCGTGTCCATCCTTCTCGCTTCCTCACTTTCCGCTCTTCTTGCTATTTTAGTATTGAAAGCTGAATAATAATATCTTGAAAACTATATTTTAAAGGCTTTTTTTATTAACAATGACCATTTTAACTACCAAACACTACTACAAATACAGGCAATAACAACGCCCCATCAACAACGCATACTCATGAAAATAAAGAAAAACCGTTGTGGAATGGATAATTATTTTTCCGCGGAATTTTATTAAACCTAATAACAACGGTGTTAGTTTTTCGAACGTTGTTATTAGTTTTAACAACGGCGTGAACTAAAATAACCGTTGTAAATAAATTTACTAATAACAACAGTTTATTCTATATCCGTTGTTATTAATTTAGCGCGAAATAATGAAAAGTAATAACAACGGGTATGAAAAACCCGTTGTTATAATGTGTTATTAATTTGGCGCATTATTTGGCTTAAATTAATAACAACGGATATGATTTTGTTGGACGTTGTTGTTAGTTGTAACAACGGATTTAACTTTGTTAACCATTGTAAATAGGTAATCTAATAACAACGGTGAATATGAATATTAACCGTTGTCAATACTTTTAATAAAGATGAAAAAAACACAGAACACTAATAATACTGTACTGCAACACAAAAACACAAACACAAAGCGATTATACTGCATCACAAAACCACAAACACTAATAATTTATTGATTTCCTGATCGTCTCTTTGTCATCATCTCCGTCTGCTATTTCTTATTAATCAGGTATTCTAATAATTTTTCTTTATTGATTTCCTGAATTTCGTTTATTTGTGAATTAGTTGCCTTATACATTGCATTTTCTTATTATTGAATTAGTTTTAATTAGTTGGATTTTCTGAATTACTTGGCTTACTATATATACTACGAATGTAGATAAATGACTCGAACTTGGATGAATGCTGCGAATATGAGTGACCCAAACTATAAGGATGGTTTAGCTGAATTTTATGAAGTCGTTGCGAACAATTTGAATGGTTCTTCTAGTATTCCATGCCCTTGTGAAAGATGTGGTAATATTAGGTATATGGCTATTCCGGACGTTAAAATTCACCTAGAAAAGTATAGTTTTAGTCGATCCTATACCCGTTGGATTTTTCATGGGGAATCATTAGAGGAAGATAATAATTTTGAAGAAGATGATCTTGAGGTATACGAAAGGATAACTGATGATCCCGAGTTTGCCGAGTATGTTGAGTTGGAAGCAGACGAGTTGAATGTTGGGTCTACAGATAATGAAGAAAAAGATGATGAATCAAATGCTTTTGAAGATGAAAACATTAATTTGGATGACCTTGACAACATGTATAAGAAGTTGTGTGAGTCTGAAGCGCCTCTATACCCTGGTTGTAAGTACACAAAGATGTCGGCTGTGGTGAAGTTGTATAATATCAAGGGGGCAAATGGGGTTAGTGACACATGTTTCACTAGTTTATTAGCCTTGATAACCGACATGCTTCCAGATGGTAATGTTCTTCCCGTTAAGACATATGAGGCTAAAAAACTAATTAGAGGGGTGGGTATGAAATATGAGAAAATACATGCATGTCCAAATGATTGCGTTTTGTATCGAAAATTATCTCAAAACTTAACCAATTGTCCGGTTTGTTTTGAGTGGCGTTATAAGGATAAGGAAGGGATCCCGGCTAAGGTGTTATGGTATTTTCCAGTGATACCAAGATTCATAAGGATGTTTGCGAATAGCAATGATTAAAAAATGTTAACTTGGCATGAAACTGGAAGAATAAATAATGGGAAGCTAAGACACCCGGCAGATGGTATGCAATGGAAATCGTTCGACGCTAAGTATCCCGAGTTCGGCATTGAACCTAGAAACTTACGTCTAGCGCTGTCCACTGAGGGAATGAACCCACATGGAAACATGAGTACCCAACATAGTACTTGGCCAGTAGTGTTGGCAATATACAACTTACCTCCATATGTGTGCATGAAAATAAAGTACTTGATGTTGTCGTTGTTAATTTCCGGCCCTAAACAACCTGGAAATAATATAGATGTCTATTTGGAACCTCTTTTAGATGATTTGCGATTTTTGTGGGATAGTGGGATTGAAGTATTTGATGCATATAGGAATGAAACTTTCAATTTGAGAGCGATGTTATTGTGTACAATAACCGACTATCCGGCTTATGGCGACCTTTCTGGGCATACGGTGCATGGGAAAGAGGCCTGTCCATTGTGTGGGGAGGATATCGAGTCTGAATACTTGAAGTGTTCTCATACGTATGTGTATTTGGGAAATAGGAGGGGCATGGATCCTGACCATTGTTATCGCAAGCAGCAGAAAGCATTTAATGGACGTCAAGAACATCGTCAACCTCCTAGAATTTTGAGTGGGCATGAAGTTTATCAGAAAGTCAAGCATATAGAGATAAAATATGGGAAGAAGAACGGCTCTAAATTGTCTACTCGTGGGTATAAGAAAAGATCCATATTTTTTGATAAACTTCCATATTGGCCTGACCTGGAGGTCAGGCATTGCCTCGATTTCATGCACATTGAGAAAAATGTATGTGATAATATTATCAATACCCTCCTGAATTTTCCCGGTAAAACAAAGGATAACGCCGCAGCTAGGGAAGATATGCAAATGATGGGTATTAGGCTAGAGTTGGCACCACAGAAGAGAGGTAATGGTACATTTTTACCGCCAGCAGCTTATACCCTTTCACGGAATGAGAAAAAAGAGTTTTGTGCATGCTTGAATGGAATTAAAGTGCCACATGGTTATTCGTCCAACATCAAAAGCATTGTGTCGATGCAAGATCTAAAACTCACCGGGTTAAAGTCACATGATTGCCACACTTTGATGCAACAATTACTATCCGTGGCTATTCGCTCCATTTTACCTGAAAAGGTACGATATGCTATTACCAGATTCTGTCTCTTCTTCCAGTCCATATGCGATAAAGTCATCGATCTCGATGATGCGGATTCATTGCAGGACCTCGTTGTCACCTCTCTTTGTCCTTTTGAAATGTATTTTCCACCCTCTTTCTTCACTATCATGATTCACCTGACCACTCACTTGGTTAGGGAGATTTTGTACCTTGGGCCCGTGTACTTGAGATACCAGTATCCTTTCGAAAGATTGATGAAAGTCTACAAGGACTATACATCTAATCGGTATCGTCCAGAAGGTTGTATTGCTGAACGTGCTATATTAGACGAAGCTCTTGCAGATTGTTACGCTCATCTCTCTCCTGAGGAGTTAATTGGCGTTCCAAAGAATCGTCATAGTGACTGGATGACCGGAAAAGGTATTAGGGGCCGGGTTGAAAAAATTGTGTCACTTGACATGTTACATTTAGCACATACGTATGTGCTAAACAACGAAGATGAGGTGCAACCTTATATTCAACAACACAAAGATGAGCTCAAATACAATCACCCAAACAAGAGCGAGATGTGGATTGCAAACGAGCATAAGAAGACATTTGGAGAGTGGTTTATGAATGTTGTCTTGGAGTATAAGAATTTGTATGGTGATGACATCTCTCCTAGGTTACTACGTCTTGGGTTAGGTCCAAATTCCAGGGCCACTTTTTTCAGCGGTTTTGCTATTAATGGTTATACTTTTTACACCCGCGAGCAAGATGAGTTCAGCACAATGCAAAATAGTGGTGTGAGTTCTGAATTTGAGGCAATGCACTTTGCTACTTCAAAAGATAAAAACCCTAGTTGGGGAAAATGCCTTTATTATGGTGTTATTCAAGAAATATTGGTATTAGATTACATTGATTTCACAATACCTCTGTTTCGATGTAACTGGGTTGATAACAACAACCATTGTGTTCGAAAGGATAAAATGGGATTTACGTTGGTCAATTTGGATAAGGTTGGCAATAATAAGGATGATCCTTTCATAATGGCATCCCAAGCTAAACAAGTGTTCTATGTCACCGATCCTATGGATAAGAAATGGTCTGTTGTACTATCTATAAGGAGTAGCCGGGGTGCACCCGATAATGATGGGGATAATGATCAGGATGTCGTGTTTGAGGGAATGGATCACTCTTCCACTGTATCTTATTTCGACAATGTTGACACTGATCATGATCACATTGAAAGCATCTATATGCGTGATGATCATGGTGAAGGTATTTGGGTTAACGAAGAAACTATGTCGGGCAAGAAACGTCCCCGATCCTGAGGTGGTATTGTCTTTAGTTTTTGTTAGCTTTGGTCATTGTTGAAGATTCCCAAATTATTTAGCTTTTGTTCATTCATTATACAGTCTCCATGTTTTGGTTTCTGCTGATATTGCAGTGTATAGTGCTTATGATATTGCTGTCTTTGTTGGTTTCTGCTGATTATTATTGCAGTGTATAGTACTTATGATATTGCTGTCTCTTATAATTATAATTAAAAAAAAATAAACGTAAGCAACAACAACGGTTGTTGTAAATATACCCGTTGTGGTTAGTAATAACAACGGTTATTAATCACAAACCGTTGTCATAGTGTTTACTAATTACCACGGGTATGATACTATAACCGTAGTCATTACTCTATCACAACGGTTTGTTTATGATAACCGTTGTCAATATTTGTAGATAGGAAACACACACTAATAATACGACTGTACTGCAACACAAAACCTCTATCACAAAGATCTATTAAAGGAAATGATCATTTTTCTGTCATCATCTCCCTTATTATTTTTTACTTTGTGAATTTGTGAACTATTTCTTGAATTTGTGAATGTCATTTCCTGAATGTCGTTTATTATTTTCACCAATTCAATGTCGTTTATTAGCAAATTTGTTAATGTCATTTCCTGAATGTCATTCAATTCTAATTTTGCTTTATCGATTGAATAGCTTTGAATTGAATTATTTTAATTACTTCTAAACTTAAGTCAAAAAACAAATTAACTTATCAACATTAATATTATTAAATAATAAGTTCAAACGGCGCCACACACAAATGGCGCCAAAACAACAACAACCAAACAACCAAACAACTACAACCAAACAACAACAACAAATTAAATTGAGTCCGGGTAAATCTCTCGGATAGCTGCCACCACTAGAGCATATGCATCAATCGGGTCAGCCTCGGCCAGAGCCAACCCTTCCCACTGCTCTACCTGGGTCACTTCAACGAGGTCGACCCCATTTGGCCAACAGTAACGGGCATGTTCGGAAGCCACCCATAGATATGGCCCAGGCTGGTGGTCCGTGCTCTCAATAAAATCTTTTCGCCCATGCCCGGCCTTGTCAAACATTCTTGCCAGTTTGAATGCGGACGCACGATGAGCATCCGACATCCCAAACTCGAAAACGAGTCCCCCTGTAAAGTGCCTGCGATGATAATTTGGCCACATCTTCCTGATTAAATAGCCATTTCGAATAAGCGTATCACGGAGTTTTTTGTAACTTTTACACACAACGTAGCCACCCTCAATATGACAAGGCATTTCTTTCATGATGCAAGCATATGGTTTTGTAAAAGTTCCAGACATTTTGTATGGTTGATGTTAGTATTGAGGCTGGGAAATTTTGTATGGTTTAGCAAATATGATATTGATTAGAGTTGGGAATTTTGTATGTGGTTGATAACCTGCTTGTATTGAGGCTGTATTTATAGAGAGTTATGTATTGGAGTTATTTATTCACATGCATGCATTGGTTCACATGAAGGCATTGATTCACATGCATGCATTGGTTCCCAAAACGACTATACATTCACATGCATGCAGTACGTTATTGATTGAGTAAATGTGTGAATATGCAGTCAATGCATTTACTGCAATGTGCAGTCACTGCATTTACTGCAATGTGCAGTAACCCTATCACAACGGTTGTGGTAACGAAAACCGTTGTGGTTAGTAATAACAACGGGTTTTTGTACCAATAACCGTTGTTATTGCGTAATAACAACGGGTTTTTGTACCAATAACCGTTGTTATTGCTCAATATTATTATTTTTAATTAAAAGATATTGCAGTCCAAAACCGTGAATAAACAACAGCAGAACCAGCATTGATTAAAGCATCCATTGAACATCATCAATGGCAGCATAACCCCTCTATAAATACAGCCTCAAAACCCCTCCTTTAAATATTCCATAACTACCCTAAAATTAATATCATCAATGGCAGCAGTTAACCTTCCCAACGATGAAACGACCCTTACAAAATTGATTGCAGATGAGGAGGAGGCTCTTGCCGTAGTTACCGCTGATCATCACCCATTGATTAAAGGATCCATTGAACATCGAAGGGATTATTGGATTAAGAGGCGTGAAGCAGTCCGACTTGTCAACCAAGCGTCGTCATCATCATCGTCCTCTGTCTACCCACGTCGGCCTTATACTCGGAGGTTGGATGCCGCAAGAGATATGTTGAGCTGTACCCGTCCTACCTTATCTCCACATGCAATACGTGTACTTGCAGGCATTGAATCTGTTATTGCAAAATACGAGGTTAATGATCCGGAAGTCATCAGTATCATCAATATTGTTCCGGATTGTTGGTGGCAGTGTGAGAAAAGCTTTTTACTCTTTACCGGAATTGTTCCGGATTATTTAACATCTTTATTTATTTGATGTCGGATGAATGTAATGTACTTTATTATAAAATCTAGGTTATTCCTAATGAAATCAATGAGAAAGAATGTTGTTTAAAGTGTTTGAATTGATGTTCAATATTTGGATGTATTATTAGAAGTATATAAAAAAGGGTTTAGGGTTTAGGGTTTAGGGTTTAGGGTTTAGGGTTTAGGGTTTAGGGTTTAGGGTTTAGGGTTCTTTTGAAGTAACACACGTATACTAATAATGATACTTAATAATTAAAAGTGATCCGACCCGAAAATGATACTTAATAATCATCACGCGGATAATAAATAATGATTTCTATCGAATTAAATAAAATAACCCGATACTAGCGAGCTAATTAATTTTGGGTCGGACAGTTTCAGGTTTGTGATGCAAAAACGGCCCCTTTATTAGCGTACTTGAATTGGATGAACGAAGTCGATCGACCCCAGGCCATATATATATATATATATATATATATATATCATTATTATTTAATTTGGGAAACATTGACGTACGTGTA
>JAIUZE010073516.1:0-35201 GCA_022085475.1 Heliosperma pusillum | reverse complement strand
GAGAGAGAGAGAGAGAGAGAGAGAGAGAGGGGTTCAAATGAGTCCTTCATATCTTTTGAGTCCCTAAGTCTTCTTATGAGCCCTTAGATGTTTCAAGTTGGGTGGTTGAGATTAAAAGCAAAAAGTAACCAATACACTAATTCCTTACTTATACACTAATTTTTTATCTTTCTCTCTCTAGCTTATAGTTGATGACATTTTAGCACTTTTTGGGTTTACCTTTTTTTTTTAAGGGTAACTTTTGTTTTTTTTACAAGTGTGCAGTTTCACAAGTGTAACTTTGATCTTTTACGAGTGTAACTTTAATCCAAAAAAGTGTAACCTTATACTAAAAAATTGATTTTACGACAAGATTTTGACATTTTACGTACTTTCAGAGTGTAACTTTAGCCTTTTAAAAGTGTAACTTTTATTCAAAAAAGTTTAACCTTTTACTAAAAAATGATTTTACGACAAGATTTTGACTTTTTACGTATTTTTAGAGTGTAACTTTAGCCTTTTACAAGTGTAACTTTGATTCAAAAAAGTGTAACCTTTTACTAAAAAATGATTTTACGACAAGATTTTGACTTTTTACGTATTTTCAGAGTGTAACTTTAGCCTTTTACAAGTGTAACTTTAATTCAAAAAAGTGTAACCTTATACTAAAAAGTGATTTTGAGACAAGTTCTTGACATTTTACGTAATTTCATAGTGTAACTCCATTCTTTTACAAGTGTAACTTTGCTCCAAAATAGTGTAATTTTATACTAAAAAATGATTTTAAGACAAGTTCTCGACATTTTACGTTTTTTTAGAGTGTAACTTTGATCTTTTACCAGTGTAACTTTAATTCAAAATAGTGTAATTTTATACTTAAAAATGCTTTTAAGACAAGTTTTTGACATTTTACGTATTTTTAGAGTGTAACTTTTACCTTTTTAGAAGTGTATCTTTTATCCAAATTTGTTTAATTTTATAATAAGAAGTAATTTTAAGACAAATTCTCGACATTTTCGTATATTTAGTGTGTAACTTTAGTCTTTTACAAATGTAATTTTAATCCAAAGTAGTCTACTTTTATACTAAAAAGTGATTTTAAAATAAATTCTTGACATTTTCCGTATTTTTACGGTGTAACTTTAACCTTTTACAAGTGTAACTTTAATTCAAAATAATGTCATAATATTTTATCAAGTAATTTTATGGCATCTTCTTTGTAAATTTTGATATTTTAATTAATATAAAGTATAACTCTAACCTTTTTAGAATGTAACTTTATTATATAGAGAGTGTAACTTTAGTCATTTATAGTGTAATTTAATCCTTTTACGATTGTAACTTTAGTCAATAATAGTATAACTTTAGTATATTGAGAGTATGACTTTAGTCCATCGAGAATGTAACTTTAGTTCATTGAAAGTGCAACTTTGAGAATGTAACCTTGGTCCTTTAAGGGTGTAACTTCAGTCAACGTCAACAATAACACCAAGTAAACAACAATAATAATAACAACATCTATTTTTGACATTAAAAAATCGAGATAAAACGATTATTTTTTTCAAAAATCTATTTTTATATAGTAGATCTAAGATTAAAATCACTAAATAAGAAAAAAAAAAAAAAAAAAGTAGATCTGACTAACTAATTTTTTGGGATTTCGAAATTTCTGTTACTTTAATAGAAGTATGGACTCTAAGGATACAATATGTAACTTTAATAGAGAATTTCTGTTACTTTAATAGAAGTATGGACATTTATGTTATTAATGTGTGTTACTTTAATAACATAATTAATAAGTGTAACTTTAATAGACGATATATGTGACTTTAATAAATAAAATCAAAAAGAAAAGAAAAATAGATCTGAAAAAGAAAACGAAAAAGAAAAAAAACAAAAACAAAAACGACACCACCATCACTCCATCCCTACCAACCCAGACCTGGAAGGTGTTTTCAGATCTGGAAAAAGAGCAGTGAGAAGGTGGGAGGTGGTGGTCGGGAAAGGCGGGAGAAGGAGCCGCAGTGGTGGCCGGTGGGAGCCAAAATCGGAAAAAAAAAAAAAGACTTAGAGGGAGGAAGGCGGAGAGAAGCACGCGTGTGGAGGAGGGTTTTGGCGGAGGAAGGTGGTGGCAGGGGCGTCGGAGGATGGTGGCAGGGGGTCGGAGGATGGTGGCAGGGGGTCGGAGGATGGTGGCGGGGGGGTCAGAGGATGGTGACAGGGGGGTCGGAGTGTGGTGGCAAGGGCGTCGGAGGGGAGGGTGGTTGCAGGGGCGGCGGGGGCATGGTTGTGGGTTTTTTTATTTGGTGTAGGTTTTATTTGGTGGTGGTGTTGGGTGGTGGAAAAATGAGAGAAAATGGAGTTTTTTTTTAGAGAAAAGTTTGATTGTGTGATAAAAATGATATTGTGTGGGATGAGAGAGAAGTTGTTGAGTGGAAAAAGTTATATAGTGTATTAGGGTTGGATTAGTGGTTAATTAAGTAAAGAAGAGAGAGAATGGAAAATTAGCTCATTAATCTTCTTTTGGGAGCTCAAATCTCAGCCATCCATCTCCCTCATCCAATGGTTCAAAAGAGGACTCATGAACTCAAGGTTTTGGAGTGGACTCATTTGATCTCATTTCTATATATATATAGAGAAAAAAAAAGGTTCAAATGAGTCCATCATATCTTTTGAGTCCCTAAGTCCTCTTATGAGCCCTTAGATCCTACAATGTGGATGGTTAAGATTAGTAGCAAAAAGTATTCAATACACTAACTCATTACTTATACACTAATTAATTATCTTTCTCTCTCTAGCTTAAAGTTGATGACATTTTGGTATTTTTAAGTGAAACTTTGGTTTTCAAGTATACCTTCGGTATTTCTACAAGCGAACAGTTTTACAAGTGTAACTTTAGCCTTTTACGAGTGTAACTTTAATTCAAAATAATGTAACGTTATAGTAAAAAGTGATTTTAAGACAAGTTTTTGAAATTTTACGTATTTTTAGAGTGTAACTTTAGCCTTATTCAAGCGTACTTTAAAACAAATAGTCTATTTTTATACTTAAAAGTAATTTTAAGACACATTTTTGACATTTTACGTATTTTTAGAGTGTAACATTAGTTCTTTAGAAGTGTAAATTTAATCCTAAATAATCTAACTTTATACTAAAACGTGATTTTTAAGACAAATTTTTGACATTTTACCTATTTTTAGAATGTAACTTTAGCCTTTTACGAGTGTGACTTTAATTCAAAATAATGTAACGTTATAGTAAAAAGTGATTTTAAGACAAGTTTTTGAAATTTTACGTATTTTTAGAGTGTAACTTTAGCCTTATACAAGCATACTTTAATCCAAAATAGTCTAATTTTATACTAAAAAATGATTTTAAGACAAGTTTTTGAGATTTTACGTATTTTTATAGTATAAGTTTCGTCCTTTAGAAGTGTAAGTTTAATCCTAAATAATCTAACTTTATACTAAAAAGTGATTTTTAAGACAAATTTTTGACATTTTATGTATTTTTAGAGTGTAACTTTAGCCTTTTACGAGTGTAACTTTAATCTAAAATTGATTTTATAACAAGTTTTTGACATTTTACGTATTTTCATAGTGTAAGTTTAGCATTTTACAAGTGTAACTTTAATCAAAACTACTATAACTTTATACTAAAAATTGATTTTAAGACAAGTTTTTAACATTATACGTATATTTAGTGTGTCATTTTAACCCTTTACAAGCATAACTTTAATCCAAATATAGTGTAAATCTATTATTTTTTTATTTTTTGTAATTGTTAGACAAGCTTCTCACATTTTAATATTTTTTAAGGGTAACTTTACCCTATTGCAATTGTAACTATACTCATTAATAGTAGTGTAACTTTAATCTATTGAGAGTGTAACTTTAGTCCATTGAAAGTGTTACCATAATTCGTTAAGGGTGTAACTTTGTTCACCAACAATCTCCATTGCCTCAACAATAACGCCAAATAAAACAAAAATAACAAACATAACTATGTAAAAAATTAATAGAATTAAAAGCAATAATAAATTTGAAAAACCCTACTAGATCTATAAAAAATTGGATTGAGAGGTAACACCTCTACAGCCCCACCCCGACGCGCCACCAACCCAGAGCCTCAACCCACCAAACCCACCCCATTTTCCACCACCACCACATACGCCACCACTAACCCACCAAACCCACGATTTAGAAAAAAAAATAAGAGAGGAGAGGCAGAGGGAGATGCGGCGAAAGAGAGGAGCACCACCGACCCACCAAACCCACAGATCTTGGTTTTTTGTGTATTTTTTTATATGTTTTTTGTGGTTGGACTTGGTGGTTGTTATTGCATTCTTTATGTGTTTAATCATACTTAACCATAAGTTATTAAGATAAATTATTAATAAGGAAACATAATAATTTTTTAAGCATGATGTGTGTATGGAGTAATCCACTTTCTCCTGATTTTTTTTGTTTTTTATTTTATTTTTTTATTTTGATTATTATCTCTAAAAGTTATGATTAATGTATACATTTTGTATGATTAATGTATAAATTTTGTTTTTTTTTAATTTTTAATTTTTATTAATTTTTATATATTTTAGACTTTGTTATTGCTTGAATATTGTAGATTTCTAAGTATAAGAAAATCATGGAATATGAAAATAATATGAAAGTATGCTTAAAACAATATAAAATTAAGGAATTTGTGAATATGTAAACAGTGTGTAAATAAATCAGTAGAGGAGAGAGGGTAATTAATGTTTTGGTTTTGATGTGGGGTCCACTTTGCCTGAAATTCTGCAGCCAATCAGAGAGCAGCAATTGTTTCTGCTTTAGTATATAGTAGATAGTACATCAAAATTATTATGTTCTTTAAAGATTTCTATTTATATATATATATATATATATATATATATATATATATATATATATATATATATATATATATATATCACTGGTTACACTAAACAATATCATGCAAAAAAATAAACAGTACAAAAGGGTTAAAAATATTTTATGTCATACTACTCACTGTTGGCGAGGACCACCCGCCCACCAATAACAACAACATATCTAAGCACCTAGATGACACAAGCAACCATTTATCTGGCACCGTCGTCACCCATTATTTATCCCAGGTTTTCTTTTAAATCTTCATATTTCTCCACCCATACAAATTACTCTTACTCGGAGCTCACACCACCCCCAATCACAACAAATTTTGGCATTGTCGTCGTTAAATTAAGGGTGTTGTCGTTAGCTATGAAGAAAAATGTCGGAGGCAAAGATGGTTAGTAGAAGAGGAAATATGATAAAAGAAATTGTAGACAATAAACTTCGGTGAAACACACTTATTAGTTACTTTCCGGCATGAAAGGGCGAGAGAATGATGGTTTTGTCGGTGCTTCGATAGTGTAATCAATTGGAGTGAAAAAAAGTATGAGAAAAAACAAGTTACTAATAGTGCGCGAAAAAGTGGTACAATGGTGTGATATTGTACAGTATATCCTGTGATACTGTTGTTGGAGCTAGTGTCCTCCCCAGTTAGTGTGAAAACGTGTATAAATCTCTTACAGGTTCACAGGATATACTTAGTATTCTTATCAGTTGATTAACGTTTATCGATAACGGTTGGCTTGCTAGAAGTTTGACGTTATTGTCATTTTAATGGCGGTGATCAACTGGTCCCTAAAAGTTACACATAAAGGATTTGTTTGAGAGATATGATTATATGAAAAATATAATCATATTGATGCCTTATATGACTAAAAGGTTAGTCGATGTATATGACTAAAAGGTTAGTCAATGTAATGATGATACGATTATTTAATACGATTAAATAATACTAGCTGAGACGAATTAAATGTTAATTCGTAATTGAATATAAACTGTTATATCTAATTGATGTATATAATGTAATTAGTTAACACGATTAAATAATGTAACGTTAAACGAATTAAATGTTAATACGTACTTAAATATAAACTGTTATATTTAGTTAGCAAATTATAAATATACGATATTTATAGTTGACGTATATATTATACGATATGGTCATAATAAATGATGTCAGACCGGTATTAATAAACCGACTACAAAATGTTGTATGGACTTATTAATATGTGACAACATAAATGACAATAATAATACATACACATATTATACATTAAATAAATAAATAAAGGAAGACTCATATCTGGACTCCACTTCCTAAAACAAGTAGAAGAAGAAGAGGGAAGACTCCTCCTTCTACCCTACTACTATTTGCAAGGCCAAATAGAGGATGGGGGGAGAGTTATATCTAAACTCTTCTTCTCTGATCATCATACAATTACTTTCACAAAAATTAGAAGTAATTTTTGTTCATTCTAGCACAAGAAAAGGCCTTTCTCAGAACATCTTGGGTGCAACGATTAGGAGAATAGCGATCTCGATATTTGTTCTTAGGCCATATTGCTAGGACCAAATGTTGATTCTAATCTTTATGCTTTTCATTTATGACTCGTATTTCAGATATTATAATTTTGTTATAATCCTTAAAATTTCATGTTGAAATATACCGATATTTCCCACAATTGTTTAGTATAACTTGTGATATTGTATCCTGGACTCACGGACTCAAAAAGAAAGGATGGACTCACATGATCCTAATTATATATATATATATATATATATATATATATATATATATTTATATATAGAGAGAGAGAGAGAGAGAGAGTGTGTGTCAAATTCTTTTGAGTCCACCATTTCCAAAGAGTCCTTCAGTCCTTATCCTAGCCATTGGATGAGGGAGATGGATGGCGGAGATTATAGATTAAAAAGCACACTTATCACTAATTAATTACATATTAATTAATTAATTAACTTTCTCTCTCTAGCCTTTAATTAATCACTTTTGAGCACTTTTGAGCTACTGAGATTTATGAGTGTAACTTTGATGCTTGCGAGTAGGGCTGAGCAAAAATATACGATACGGTTTTATTATACGTATCCGATACGATATACGATTTCAATTATACGGATTTTCGTAAATCCGATACGAATTTCCGTATATACGATACGGTTTATAAAAAACCGTATCGTATACGTATCGGCAAAATTTGAAACCGGATATAAGGTTTCCGATATGGTTCCTATTTTTAATATAAAATATAAAAATAAAATCATAAAACCACTAAACGTCGAGTATATCCGTGACTCAATCTTATTACTTTTATACATTTTTAAGTTATTTATTTTTATAATATGTGATACTCCTTTAACTTATTAAGGATAATCATAAAATTACAAAAAAATAAAAATAAGACATAAAATTTTACATTATTAAATGAAAAACCGGATACCGAGTATACGGCTTCCGGATATACGGGAAAACCGGATATACGGTTTACGGATATACGGTTTCCGGATATACGTAAAATCCGTATCGGATAAGGATACTCAAAATTGAGATTTTTTAAAACCGGATATCCGATACGGTTTTGAAAACCGTATCAGATATACGGTTTTGCTCACCCCTACTTGCGGGTGTAACTCTAATGTTTTAGAGTGAAACTTTAATATTTTAAGGCGGTTTGTATGTAAAAATTTGAACTTCAAATATTTTAACACCTTACGAGTGTAACTTTAATGATTTTCGAGTGTAACTTTAATATTTTCGAGCGTAACTTTAAATTTTGAAGACGGTTTTGTATATAATAATTTGAATATATATAATTTTAACATTCTACGAGTGTAACTTTGCTGATTTTCGAGTGTAACTTTAATTTTTTAAAGACGGTTTTGTATATAAAAATTTGAATTTATATAATTTTAACATTTTACAAGAGTAACTTTGATGATTTACGAGTGTAACTCTAATATTTTACGAGTGTAACTTTAGTAATTTTAGGTCATTTTGAGTGGAATTTTTTGAATTTTATTACATGTTGAATTTATGTAATTTACTACAAATTTATGAGTGTAACTTTAGTCCTCTATGAGTGTAACTGTAATACTTTATGAGCGTAACTGTAGTCCTCTATGAGTGTAACTGTAATCCGACCACTACAAATCAACCCACACTTACAAAAATGGTAGATCTAGGAAACAAAAATGAAAACAAGAGTAAAAACTAAAAAAGGAAACCGATCTGACATCAACAAGTGTAACTTTTAAGGTCATTTTGTGTTACTTTAATAGTGTTACTTTAATAAATACTGTGTGTTACTTTAATAGATGATATGTGTGACTTTAATAAATAAAATGTGTAACTTTAATAAATAAAATGTGTAACTTTAATAAATAAAATGTGTAATTTTAATAGACGATATATGTGACGTTACTAAATAAAATGTGTAACTTTAATAAATAAAATGTGGAACTTTAATAGACGATATATGTGACTTTAATAAATCAAATTTGTAACTTTAATAGACGCTATATGTGACTTTAATAAATCAAATGTGTAACTTTAATAGAGAATTTGTGTTACTTTAATAGAAGTCATTGTCATTTGATACCCCTTTTTCAGATCTAGAATTAAAAAAATACAAAACCAGATCCTAAAATAATAAAAAAAAAGAAACAAAAAAAAAGAGAGGACTAAAAGACTAAAAGAAATCAGAAAAAATTAGATCTAAAAAGACAAAAAGAAATTAGAAAAAGAAAAAAATAATAAAAAAATAGAAGAGAGGAATGAGAACAAAAAAAGACTAGATCTGAAAAGAATAAAATGAAGAATAAATGAGAAGAGGAGGGAGGAGGGAGGGGGCGGACTGGAGGCCAGAGGGAGGAGGAAGAACACGGCGGAAGCCAGATCCGAAAACAAAGAGCAGAAAAAACAGGGAGGAAAAGGAACGCCGGTGGGGCTGCGTGAGAGAGAGGCGGCTATGTCCGGTGGTGTTGAGTGGTTGTGGTCGGAGAGAAGAGGATGGAGGAAGGAGGACGTCGGGGTGTTGGTGTGGGGTGGTTGAGGGAGGAGTTAGTGTGGTGGTGGGAGGCGGCAGATACATGGGTGGTGGGAGGCGGCAGATAAGGGGGTGGTGGGAGGCTGCAGATCTGGGGGTGCTTTCGGTGTCGGGTAGTGTTGGGTGGAGGGGGCGGGTCAGTGCCGATAGTGATGTTGTTGTCGAGTGATGGTGGGATGAGGTAGTGGTGGTGGGGTTGTTGTGAGTGAGAGGGATGAGGGATTTCTTTAGGTTTTGATTTTTTTAGGGTTTTGGAGAGAGAGAAGGGGGATGAATTTATGGGTGATTAGAGAGAAGTTATTGAGTGGAAATGTTATATATTGAATTAGGGGTGGATTAGTGGTTAATTAGTAAGGATGAGATAGAGTGGAAAATTAACCCATTAATCACCTTTTGGGAGCACCAATCTCAGCCATCCATCTTCCTCATCCAATGGCTCCAATGGCTCTAAAGAGGACTTAAGGACTCTAAGGGAAAGGGTGGACTCAATTGATCCTTACTCTATATAAATATATATATATATATATATATATATATATATATATATATATATATAGAGAGAGAGAGAGAGAGAGAGAGAGAGAGAGAGAAAGGATCATGTAAGTCCTCTTAGAAAAGGTGAGTCCATGAGTCCTTTTAGAGGCCCTTGAATCTTGAGGATCAATGGCTGAGATTAAAACAAGAAAATGGTCATTAGGGAGGTGTTTAATCCCACTCTCTCACATCACACTAATTAAATCACTAATACATTTATCACTCTAACTAACCACATCTTACCCAATTCATTCATTCAAACACAATTACTCCTTCTCTCTAAAACTCCCTCCTTCTTCTCTCTAAAACTCACTCCACCAAAACCCACAAAAAAAACCTTAGATCGTAAAACTCACTCCACCAAAACCCACCCTCTCCTTGCCGCCGACACCACCAAAAACTTAATCTCCTCCGACTCTCCCTCTCATCCGTCCTCTCCTCCGACTCTCCTCCGACTCTCCCTCTCATCCGTCCTCTCCTCCGTCTCCGCCTCCATCACGTCGCCTCCTCTCCTCTCCTCCATCACGTCTCCGCCTCCATCACGCTACCTCTTTCTCCTCCTTTATTTTTTTCCAGATCAGAATTTTTAGGGTGTTGTTGTTGCTGTCGGTTGTTGTTGTTGCTGTCGGGTGTTATGGTTGTTGCTGTCGGTTGTTATTGTTGTTGCTGTCGGTTGTTGTTGCTGTTGGGAAAGGGTCGGGAAAGGGTGGGGTCAAGGTCGTTATCGGGAAAGGGTGGGGTCAAGGGTGGCGTCGGGAAAGGGTGGGGTCGAGGTCGTTGTCGGGAAAGGGTGGGGTCAAGGGTGGCGTCGGGAAAGGCGTCGGGGTGAGGGTGGGGTCAAGGTGGTTGTTGTTGTTCTTGTGTTGTTGTTGTTGTTGTTCTTGTGTTGTTGTTTAAATTTCTTATTTTTTATTTCTTTTTCTTTTTTTTGTTGTTTAAATTTTCAGATTTTTTTTTTTTTTATATGATAAAAGGGACTTTAATAACTTCTATTAAAGTAACACAAATAATCGCTGAAGTTTTTTTGTTAGTGCTGAAGTTTCACATATAATCGCTGAAGTTACACTTTTAGTAACAGAAGTTACCCATATAATTACTGAAGTTACACAGTTTTTTTTGCTGAAGTTTCACATATAATGACTGAAGTTACACTTTTAGTAAATGAAGTTACCCATATAATGACTGAAGTTACACAGTTTGTTTGCTGAAGTTTCACATATAATGACTGAAGTTACACTTTTAGTAACTGAAGTTACCCAGTTTTTTTTTGCTGAAGTTACACTTTTTTTTAATATGTTTTATGTTTTTTTTTTTCGAATTTGTTATGTTTATTTTAATTTTGTTATTTCTTATAGTTTTTTATGTTTAGATCTGAATTTTTTGAGTTACACAATTAAAGATTAAAGTTACACTTTTAAGGCTTGAAGTTACACTTTTAAGGCTTGAAGTTACACTTATAAGGCTTGAAGTGACACTATTTAGCCTTAAAGTTACACTTTTAAATAATAAAGTTACATTATTAAAAACTGAAGTTTTTATGTTTTTATTTTTAAGATCTCATTATTATTTTTCAAGTTTTTTATGTTTATTACTTTTTCAGATCTAAAAACCACCAGTTTGTACTGAAGTTACACTATTTTGTACTGAAGTTACATTATTTTGGACTGAAATTACATTATTTTGGACTGAAGTTAACACTATTTTGAACTGAAATTACATTATTTTGTACTGAAGTTACACTAGTAATGACTAAAGATAACATGTCTTAAAATTTCATTATTAAAAATTGAAGTTACACTTTTAAGGACTGAAGTTACACTTTTAGGGACTGAAGTTACACTATTAAAATACTGAAGTTATACGATTAACAGACTGAAGTTATGCTTGAAGTTGTACAATTAAGAACTTAGTAAGGACTAAAGTTACCAAAATATGCCTTAAAGTTAAATCAACTTAAATTAAAATTTTCAAATGACTAAAGTTACATACTTATGTCTTAAAATTAAAGTTACACAAATACGGTTTGAAGTTACACTTGTAAAGACTGGAGTTATACTCATAAAAAGATTCAAATCATATAAATTTTCTTAAGTTACAAAAATTCAAATTTGTACCGTCGAAATCATATTTTAGCTTGAAGTTACACAAATAATGGTTGAAGTTACCATCAGAAAAGGCTAAAATCACATAAAATTGTCTTAAAGTTACATAAATTCAAATTCATATAGTCGAAATCACATTTTAGCTTGAAGTTACACAAATAATGGTTGAAGTTACACTCAGAAAAAGGCTAAAATCACAAAAACTTGTCTTCAAGTTTCATAAATTCAAATTTATGTCGTCGAAATCACAATTTTAGTTTGAAGTTACAAAATTAATAATTGAAGTAACACTCGTAGTGACTGAAGTTACACTCATAAAAAGGCTAAAATCACATAAACTTGTCTTGAAGTTTCATAAATTCACATTTATGCAGTCGAAATCACATTTTAGTTTGAAGTTACATAAATAATGGTTGGAGTGACACTCGTAATGACTGAAATTACACTCATAAAAAGTCTAAAATCACATAAACTTGTCTTGAAGTTTCATAAATTCAAATTTATATAGTCGAAATCACATTTTAGTTTGAAGTTTCACAAATATGGGCTGAAGTTACACTCATAAATCTCAGAAATTCAAAAGTGCTCAAAAGTGATTAACTAAAAGCTAGAGAGAGAAAGTTAATTAATTAGTACATAGGTAAATGATTAGTGTTAAGTGTGTTTTTGTCTCTACAATCTCATCCATCCATCTCCCTCATCCAATGGCAAGGATGAGAACTCATGAACTCAAAAAAATGGGTGGACTCACAAGAACATATCTTTATATATATATATATATATATATATATATAGAGAGAGAGAGAGAGAGAGAGCGAGAGAGAGAGAGAGAGAGAAAGGTTCAAATGAGTCATTCATATCTTTTGAGTCCCTAAGTCCTCTTATGAGCCCTTAGATGTTTCAAGTTGGGTGGTTGAGATTAAAAGCAAAAAGTAACCAATACACTAATTCCTTACTTATACACTAATTAGTTATCTTTCTCTTTCTAGCTTATAGTTGATGACATTTTAGCACTTTTTGGGTTTACCTTTTTTTTTTAAGGGTAACTTTTGTTTTTTTTTACAAGTGTGCAGTTTCACAAGTGTAACTTTGATCTTTTACGAGTGTAACTTTAATCCAAAAAAGTGTAACCTTATACTAAAAATTGATTTTACGACAAGATTTTGACATTTTACGTATTTTCAGAGTGTAACTTTAGCCTTTTACCAGTGTAACTTTTATTCAAAAAAGTTTAACCTTTTACTAAAAAATGATTTTACGACAAGATTTTGACTTTTTACGTATTTTCAGAGTGTTGAATTTATGTAATTTACTACAAACTTATGAGTGTAGCTTTAGTCCTCTATGAATGTAACTGTAATACTTTATGAGCGTAACTGTAGTCCTCTATGAGTGTAACTGTAATCCGACCACTACAAACCAACCCACACTCACAAAATGTTGGAGCTAGTGTCCTCCACAGTTAGCGCAATAACATAAATAAATCTCTATAGGTTCACAGGGTATAGTTTGTATTATAATCAGTTGATTAACGTTTATCAATAACGGTTGGCTTGCTAGATAAGTTTGACGTCATTGTCATACAGATGGCGGTGATCAACTGGTCCCTAAAAGTCACACCTAAAGGATGTGTTTGAGAGATGTGATTATTTGAGAAAATTGATGCCTTATTAAATGACTAAAAGGTTAGTCGATGTTTTTGACTAAAAGGTTAGTCGATGTGATGATGACAGATTATTTAATAACGATTAAATAAAGTTAGCTGAAACGAATTAACTGTAATTCGTAAATTGAATATAAAATATTTATTTAATTGTTATATATAATGTAAGCTAATTAACATAAACCGTTATAATTAATTGGCAAATTATAAATATACGAATATTTATAACTAATGATGTATTATAGTAATGTCGGTCCATGACTAATGACGATTATAATATATCACATTATATTGGAAGCTAAGATAACCGAAACAAAAGTCTCCAGATACACTCTGTTTTTCGGTCAATAGGTGGTTATTTTGAGGAGGAAAAATCTCCCCATAAGACCTAATGGTGCCGTGAGAAAGGGGGTAGAAGAGAGAAAAATTCAGATTTTTCTTCTAACCCTAATTCATTCTCTCTTAGGCCTCCATCATTCACATCTCACAAAAAGAAAAGAAATAGTATTCTTTTCTCTCTTTTTCTAGCAAAACCTAAGGCATATCTTGATCAATCTTGGGTGCAACGATTAGGAGATATCAAATTTTGATATTTGTTCTTAGGCCATTAAAGCAAGGACTAAAGGTTATTTCTAATCTCTCGTTAATTATGCATCTTCGTTTATGACCATTAATCATATAATCATAATTTCATTATAATCCTGAATGATTTAAAGGGAAGTATACGGATATTTTCCCACACAAAAATGGTAGATCTAGGAAACAAAAATGAAAACAAGAGTAAAAACTAAAAAAGGAAACCGATCTGACATCAACAAGTGTAACGTTTAAGGTCATTTTGTGTTACTTTAATAGTGTTACTTTAATAAATACTGTGTGTTACTTTAATAGATGATATATGTGACTTTAATAAATAAAATGTGTAACTTTAATAAATAAAATGTGTAACTTTAATAAATAAAATGTGTAATTTTAATAGACGATATATGTGACGTTAATAAATAAAATGTGTAACTTTAATAAATAAAATGTGTAACTTTAATAGACGATATATATTACTTTAATAAATAAAATGTGTAACTTTAATAGATGATATATGTGACTTTAATAAATCAAATGTGTAACTTTAATAGAGAATTTGTGTTACTTTAATAGAAGTCATTGTCATTTGACACCCCTTTTTCAGATCTAGAATTAAAAAAACAACACAAAACCAGATCCTAAAATAATAAAAAAAAAAAAAACAAAAAAAAGAAGAGAGGACTAAAAGACTAAAATAAATCAGAAAAAATTAGATCTAAAAAGACTAAAAAAAATTAGAAAAAGAAAAAAAATAATAAAAAATAGAAGAGAGGAATGAGAACAAAAAAAGACTAGATCTGAAAACAATAAAATGAAGAAGCAATGAGAAGAGGGGGGAGGAGAAGAAGATGAAGGAAAGAAGGAGGGAGGAGGGAGGGGGCGGACTGGCGGCCAGAGGGAGGAGGAAGAAGACGGCGGAAGCCAGATCCGAAAACAAAGAGAAGAAAAAACAGGGAGGAGAAGGAACGCCGGCGGTGCTGTGTGAGAGAGAGGCGGCCGAAGTGGTCCGGTGGTGGTGAGTGGTTGTGGTCGGAGAGAAGAGGATGGAGGAAGGAGGACGTCGGGGTGTTGGTGTGGGGTGGTTGAGGGATGAGTTAGTGTGGTGGTGGGAGGCGGCAGATACAGGGGTGGTGGGAGGCGGCAAATACGGGGGTGGTGGGAGGCTGCAGATCCGGGGGTGCTGTCGGTGTCGGGTAGTGTTGGGTGGAGGGGGCGGGTCAGTGCCGAAAGTGGTGTTGTTGTCGAGTGATGGTGGACTGAGGTAGTGGTGGTGGGGTTGTGTCGAGTGAGAGGGATGAGTGATTTCTGTAGGTTTTGATTTTTTAGGGTTTTAGAGAGAGAGGGGGGGAATGAAATTATGGGTGATGAGAGAAAAGTTATTGAGTGGAAATGTTATATATTGAATTAGGGGTGGATTAGTGGTTAATTAATAAGGTTGAGATAGAGTGGAAAATTAACCCATTAATCACCTTTTAGGAGCACCAATCTCAGCCATCAATTTTCCTCATCCAATGGCTCCAATGGCTCTAAAGAGGACTTAAGGACTTTAAGGGAAAGGGTGGACTCAATTGATCCTTACTCTATATATATATATATATATATATATATATGTATATATATATATATATGTATATATATATGTATATATATATGTATATATATATATACATAGAGGCAAGTTATAATGAGTCCACCTTCAAAATTGAGTCCATGAGTCCTCATCTTGCCCTTTGGATGAAAGAGATGGAGGGACAAGATTAGAACAAGATGGAAGGCTAAGATTAAAAGAAAAATGAATGGACAAGATTAAAACAAAATGAAGGGACAAGATTAGAATAAAATGAGTAAGTTTTAATGACTTTCACCTACATTCCGAGTGTAACTTTAATAATTATTTATGTAACTTCAACCTTTTTTTGTGTAACTTTAAATAAAAATGTGATTTAAACTATATAAATTTGAATTTATGTAATTTTAAGACAAATTTATGTGATTTTTGTTTTTTTATGAGACGAACTTTAGTCATTAAGAGTGAAACTTTAACCATTTTTTGTGTAACTTTAAATTAAAATGTGATTTAAACTATATAAATTTGAATTTATGTAATTTTAAGACAAATTTATGTGATTTTTGTTTTTTTATGAGACGAACTTTAGTCATTAAGAGTGAAACTTTAACCATTTTTTGTGTAACTTTAAATTAAAATGTGATTTAAACTATATAAATTTGAATTTATATAATTTTAAGACAAATTTATGTGATTTTTGTTTTTTTATGAGACGAACTTTAGTCATTAAGAGTGAAACTTTAACCATTTTTTGTGTAACTTTAAATTAAAATGTGATTTTAACTATATAAATTTGAATTTACATAATTTTTAAACAAATTTATGTGATTTTAGTTTTTTATGAGTGTAACTTCAGTTCATACTAATGTAACTATAGTCATTAATTAAGTAACTTCAGTCCTTAATAAGATAACGTTAGTCCAGTGCAACTTTAGTCCATAATTGTGAAACTTTAATACATACTAGTGAAACTGTAGTTCATAATTGTGAAACTTTAGTACATAATAGTGAAACTTTAGTACATAATAATGAAACTTTAGTGTATACTAGTGAAACTTTAGTCCATAATTGTGAAACTTTAGTGTATACTAGTGAAACTTTAGTCCATAGTAGCGAAACTCTAGTACGTACTAGCGAAACTCTAGTACGTACTAGCGAAACTCTAGTACGTACTAGCGAAACTCTAGTACGTACTAGCGAAACTCTAGTACGTACTAGCGAAACTCTAGTACGTACTAGCAAAACTCTAGTACGTACTAGTGAAACTCTAGTACGTACTAGTGAAACTCTAGTACATACTAGTGAAACTTCAGTCGATACTAGTGTAATTTTAGTTCATAATTTTGAATCTTTAGTCAAAAAATAAAATATAAAAAAATGAGAAGTTAAAAAATAGAAAAACATTGGTGGTTGTTATTAAAAAAAATATGAGATCTAGAAATTTTAAAAATGAAAACAAAGATTAAAAAAAAGAAAGTGAATCTGAAAAATGAAAAAGATCTAGAAATCTTAAAAAATGAGAAATAAACGTAAGAAATCTGAAAAAAAACCTGGATAAACTAAATAATTAATAACGAATCTGAAAAAAAGGTTAGTAAAAAACGAATCTAACATAAAACATAGATTTGAAATAAAAAATAAAAAAACATAACAAATCTGAAAAATAAAAAACGAGATTTGAAATAGCGGTAGTTTTTAACCTTTTTTCAGATCTAAAACGAGATTAAATAAATTTGATGATACAAATTAAAAAAAACAACCACCAACAAAATAAAAAAAACAAGGAAACAATAAAAAAAACATCAGATTATGAAGAAAAATTTTAAAAAATAAAAAAGAGAACTAAATATGAAATCAAATCTGAAAAGAAAAAAAAAAAAGAAAAAAAGAGAGGAGGAGGGTGGCGGGGGAAGAGGGAGGCAGAGGAGGAGGGAGGCGGGTGGAGGAGGCAGGCGGAGGAGGAGGAAGGCGGGGGAGGAGGCAGGCGGAGGAGGAGGGAGGCGGGGGAGGAGGCAGGCGGAGGAGGAGGGAGGCGGAGGAGGAGGGAGGCGGACGGACCCGGAGCAGGGCGGCGGAGCAAGGGGAGGCGGGAGCATGGCGGCGTCGGGGGAGGGGACCGGTGGGGGTGGGGGTGGTGGACCGGTGGGAGAGGGTTAGGGTTTTTTTTCTTTGGTTTTTTTTTTTTAAAGAGGATGTTAGAGAGAGAAAGGAGGTAGAAAGAGAATGAGAAATGTGAAAATGAAAGAAGATGAGTGAAAAAGGGTATATATATTAGGGTTTGAAGAGATTGGATTGTGTGTGTCTCACAATCTTGACCCTTCATTTTGTTTTAATCCTAGTCATTCATCCTCTTGATCCAATGGCTTGGATTAGGACTCAAGGACTCAAAGTTAAGGAAACACTCATTTGAACCTAACTCTATATACATATATATATGTATATATACATAGGGTCAGGATCCGGTGAGAACCACTAACATAATGAGAACCATGAGAACTCTCACTAAATCTCCACCAAATCTTGTTTCGAACGTTTTGATGGATCATTTACAATTAGTTTAGTTTATTCAATCAAAATATTTGCAGTACGTAAACAAAATTTATTGATTATATTAAAAAATATGTACTTAATGTACATAAATTCAATTTGGAAAATTAAAACTACTCTAAATGCATGAAAACGAGCACTAGGTGTATGAAAATTGTTACATGCATGAAAATAATTACTAGGTGCATGAAAATAACTAGCTCTAGATGCATGAAAATGAGTACTAGGTGCATGAAAATTGTTAGATACATGAAACTGAGTACTATGTGCATTAAAAAGAGTAAAATTTATTTCGACTCGAATTCCGTCAGTAGCATATTAATTTTCGGCCAAGAAGTAGGTTATCTAGCCATAATATTCTAAGCCGAATCCAAATATTTTGTTAGTTTTAAAAAATTAATTTTGTAAGGCGGAGTTCTCACGGTTCTCATTATCTTAGTGGTTCTCACCGGATCCCAATTCTATATACATATATATATATGTATATATACATATATGTATATATACATATATACATATATGTATATATGTATATATACATATATGTATATATGTATATATACATATATGTATATATGTATATATACATATATATATATATATATATATATACATATATATATATATATATACATATATATATATATACATATATATATATATATATATATATATATACATATATATATATATATATACATATACATATACATATATATATATATACATATACATATATATATATAGAGAGAGAGAGAGAGAGAAAGGTTCAAATGAGTCCTTCATATCTTTTGAGTCCCTAAGTCCTCTTATGAGCCCTTAGATGTTTCAAGTTGGGTGGTTGAGATTAAAAGCAAAAAGTAATCAATACACTAATTCCTTACGTATACACTAATTAGTTATCTTTCTCTCTTTAACTTATAGTTGATGACATTTTAGCACTTTTTGGATTTAACTTTTTTTTTTCAACGGTAACGTTTGTTTTTTTTTACAAGTGTGCAGTTTCACAAGTGTAACTTTGATCTTTTACGAGTGTAACTTTAATCCAAAAAAGTGTAACCTTATACTAAAAATTGATTTTACGACAAGATTTTGACATTTTTTCGTATTTTCAGAGTGTAACTTTAGCCTTTTACAAGTGTAACTTTTATTCAAAAAAGTTGAACCTTTTACTAAAAAATGATTTTACGACAAGATTTTGACTTTTTACGTATTTTCAGAGTGTAACTTTAGCCTTTTACAAGTGTAACTTTAATTCAAAAAAGTGTAACCTTTTACTAAAAAATGATTTTACGACAAGATTTTGACTTTTTACGTATATTCAGAGTGTAACTTTAGCCTTTTACAAGTGTAACTTTAATTAAAAAAAGTGTAACCTTATACTAAAAAGTGATTTTGAGACAAGTTCTTGACATTTTACGTAATTTCATAGTGTAACTCTATTTTTTTACAAGTGTAACTTTGCTCCAAAATAGTGTAATTTTATACTAAAAAATGATTTTAAGACAAGTTCTCGACATTTTACGTTTTTTTAGAGTATAACTTTGATCTTTTACGAGTGTAACTTTAATTCAAAATAGTGTAATTTTATACTAAAAAATGCTTTTAAGACAAGTTTTTGACATTTTACGTATTTTTAGAGTGTAACTTTTACCTTTTTAGAAGTGTATCTTTTATCCAAATTTGTTTAATTTTATAATAAGAAGTAATTTTAAGACAAGTTCTCGACATTTTCGTTTTTTTAGTGTGTAACTTTAGTCTTTTACAAATGTAATTATAATCCAAAGTAGTCTACTTTTATACTAAAAAGTGATTTTAAGATAAATTCTTGACATTTTCCGTATTTTTACGGTGTAACTTTAACATTTTACAAGTGTAACTTTAATTCAAAATAATGTCATAATATTTTATCAAGTAATTTTATGGCATCTTCTTTGTAAATTTTGAAATTTTAATTAATATAAAGTATAACTCTAACCTTTTTAGAATGTACCTTTATTATATAGATAGTGTAACTTTAGTCATTTATAGTGTAATTTAATCCTTTTACGATTGTAACTTTAGTCAATAATAGTATAACTTTAGTATATTGAGAGTATGACTTTAGTCCATCGAGAATGTAACTTTAGTTCATTGAAAGTGTAACTTTGAGAATGTAACCTTGGTCCTTTAAGGGTGTAATTTCAGTCAACGTCAACAATAACACCAAGTAAACAACAATAATAATAACAACATCTATTTTTGACATTAAAAAACCGAGATAATACGATTATTTTTTTCAAAAATCTATTATTATATAGTAGATCTAAGATTAAAATCACTAAATAAGAAAAAAAAAGTAGATCTGAATAACTTATTTTTTGGGATTTCGAAATTTCTGTTACTTTAATAGAAGTATGGACTCTAAGGATATAGTATGTAACTTTAATAGAGAATTTCTGTTACTTTAATAGAAGTATGGACATTTCTGTTATTAATGTGTGTTACTTTAATAACATAATTAATAAGTGTAACTTTAATAGACGATATTTGTGCCTTTAATAAATAAAATAAAAAAGAAAACAAAAATAGATCTGAAAAAGAAAACGAAAAAGAAAAAAAAAACAAAAACAAATACAAGATCTGGAAAAAACAAAAAAAAAACACACAACACCCACCAAAAACGACACCACCATCACTCCATCCCTACCAACCCAGACCTGGAAGGTGTTTTCAGATCTGGAAAAAGAGCATTGAAAAGGTGGGAGGTGGTGGTCGGGAATGGCGGGAGAAGGAGCCGCAGAGGTGGCCGGCAGGAGCCAAAACCGGAAAAAAAAAAGACTTAGAGGGAGGGAGGCGGAGAGGAGCACGCGTGTGGAGGAGGGTTGTGGCGGAGGAAGGTGGTGGCAGTGGCGTCGAAGGATTGTGTCAGGGGGGTCGGAGGATGATGGCAGGGGGGTCGGAGGATGGTGACAGGGGGGTCGGAGGGTGGTGGCATGGGTGTCGGAGGGGAGGGTGGTTGCAGGGGCGGCGGGGGCATGGTTGTGGGTTTTTATTTGGTGTAGGTTTTATTTGGTGGTGGTGTTGGGTGGTGGAAAAATGAGAGAAAATGGAGTTTTTTTTTAGAGAGAAGTTTGATTGTGTGATAAAAATGATATTGTGTGGGATGAGAGAGAAGTTGTTGAGTGGAAAGAGTTATATAGTGTATTAGGGTTGGATTTGTAACAACCCGAAAAGTACCCTATTTTTCTAGTGAAAATATTTTACGGATACTTTACAGCAAATTTAAGTTTTAATTTAGAATTTATTGTTTCGAGTCGAATTTGGAATTTCCGAGTTCTTATTTGGAATTTCCGCGAGATTCCATGAGAATCCCGTTTTAAGTCGTCTTTGACTTTTCTTGACTTTTGAGTCGTCTTTGACTTTTCTTGACTTTTAAGTCGTCTTTGGCTTTTCTTGACTTTTGAGTCGTCTTTGACTTTTCTTGACTTTTAAGTCATCTTTGACTTTTCTTGACTCTTAAGTCAACTTTGACTTTCGTTGACTTTTCCGACTCACCCCGTAATTTGAAAGACCGAAATTATATTTGAAAAAAATAAATTTAATTTATTTTAATTTACTAAGATTTATTTGAATTTATGATAATTTAATATAATTATTTTGAATTTATTTGGAATTAAAGAATAGCTTTTACGATTTAACCCCGAACGTCATTTACCTATTCCCGAGTCAACTTAAGTCCCGAAACAAACCCGAAACCCGACTTTGACATGAGTCACACGCCCCATGTCATCTTTTTCCACTCACTTTAGATCTTTTAATTCTTTTGATTAAACTAATACGAATATCTAAGATATTTATAACTTTATCGATCCGTCAACTTAAACTCCGCAAATCTCTTAAAAACAGACCCGATTTCTCTCCATTTCACACGTCTCTTTTTCCTCTCTTAGGATTTGATATTTCCTTTCTTTTGATTTAATTAACATAATATCTAAATCATATCTAGATATTTTATTAAACTATCATAAAATCTAATAATATCTAATTAATTACCATAATATAATTATAAAACCCGAGTCAATCCCGTAACAACAATTTCAAAACCCGACTCCATTTTTCTCTATATTTACACGGCACACACACTCACCATTACTCATTAATTATCTTTTCATTTTACACTAAATCAACTTAATACCTTTTTAATACTTTCTTTAATCGTTCTTGGTGTTCTTCATCGTTCTTTATCGTTCTTCATCGTTCTTGAGCAAAATCGTCACAAAATATTCGTTACTTGTTCAAATCCGTCCTAACTTATATTTCTAGAATCTCCTCTCCGCTCTCCATCTCCACGTACGTTTTATTTTCAATTCCGACAAAATCGTTTTCAACACTTTAATTATGGAAAATCAAGTTTTAATTCTAATAATATTATTCTTATCATTTCTTATAGGAGAAGATTATGAAGACGTGTTTGGTGACTCGTATATAGTAGGAGAAGATTAGTAGACGGGTTTCTTTAGTTCTTATTTTGGGTGCTAATTGATTTTGTGCTAGCTAAGGTAACGATTCCGAGTTACTCGACGAATTAATGTTACATATCTTTTGTTTTTGTCTATATTATTGTTATTTACGATTTTTACGTAGTAACATGATAAGTAGTTATTATTATTATGTTGTATGAATTTTTAACATGTTTAGTGCTCTTGACATATTTGATGATTGGTTCATAATCATGATTTTTGTATGCATGATGGATGAATTGGTTGTTTAAAATGGATGTTGTTAATTAAAACATGTTAGAAATAATTTAGGGTGGTTGTTTGTGGTGGCCGTGGGTGGTGGCTGTTTTGGTGGCTGGAAAACCGACCCAAACCAGGCCGGTCAAGGCCGGTTCAGACCCGGTCTGGGTTGGTCCGGGATTTGGTCTTTGGGTTTGTGTCGATGTTTGATTGTTTTGTTGTTGTTTTGACGGGTTTTAAATATGTTAAGCATGCGGGAAAATATTAAGAAACGGTTTTAGAATTTTTAATCAAAACAGCCCAAACCAGGCCCGTGGGCCTAGTCCAGGCCCGTGTCATTCTCGGCCCAAAACAGCCGTGGGTCCCCTTCCTTGGACTTGTGACGGTTTTTGAGTTTATTGTTAATTTATCGTGTTTTGTAATATTTAGCAAGTGGGAAATTTTAATAAGTAAATTATTTAATTAAAAGTATTTTTCATAATATTATAAATTCTCACATGTTAGAAATTATAATACGAGATCGTAGTTTAATTTGATATCCTTTAAGTCAAGCGGGTTTTTCGTAAGATTTAATAATTCACATGTTAGAAGTTTTAATAAAATAACAGGTAATGAATATGTTGATTTTATGTCTAAGTCTAATTGGTAAAGACTCTGTTTCTAGCCGGTTTGACCAAACGGGTTTGGTCAAACGAAGATCTAGTCAGCCCCGTTTTGACTGATGACCCGTCGCGGGACTCGGGTCGGGGATTTGTCTTCAAGTAAGGTTGTATTTAATTAATGAATTAGCCTTAGTAGATATGAGGCGAAATGTTATTTGAATATGATTTATTTGCAATTAGTCACATGATAGGAAGTTTTTTCCGTGACGGTTTGATTGTATGATATATGTCGTGTTGACTAAGTACCCATAGAGAATTACGAGTATATGGCGTCTTGACCATTCTAATTCTAAATGAGTATCTTGGACCATGACATAGATAGGCCGTACTATCTTTAACGAGCATAGGAGTTCAAGCTGATAGCTTTTGTGTCACGGCCTGGGGGGTTTATCTCCAAGTCGGGGCATGGTTGCCTAATTAGTTCCATTTTGGGACTGGAGCCAGCTTAAGTACTAGCCATCTCTGCTTAGGGGGTCGCCTAGTAGAGTTTCTCATAGACGGTTATGTCATGGGACGGGGAACGGAATAGCTGTTGTCGCTAGGTCTGATCAGTCTAGGACTAGGATGTTTTCCTACCTTGTGGTATAGCCTCGAGTTACAGAAGTCGACTATTGACTGGTCCTAAGAACTTATGCCTGTTTGTAGACGTATTGGTCTTTCATGTTTGTATGATTCTATGAATCTTAGAAGGTGAGATGCAAGCCGGCTAAGGTTGATAGAGTTTGGATTACCGGATTGTTAACTGATTCACATGATATTATGTTTGATTAGGGTTTGAGTGTATCATGGCCATGTTAAGGTAACCTCTGAGCTAGCATACCAGCTTCCCTACCTCGTGTTATAGATTGTTAACGGATTCACATGATAGCTTTCATATGCTAGGTTATATGTTAGTTAATTGTTTCATAACATGAAAAGCATATCGTATATGTTAAGGTTTTGTATTTTCCATATACATTTCTTTTATGTTATTCATGTTTTATTAAACTCGACATTTCGTGGCTGGGAGAACTCGGAGTTACTCCCCACTGACTGTGGCTTCCGTGTTTATATTTAATGCGGTTGGCAGGTTTGTGATGCATACTTGGGTACATTGACGAGCTAGCGAGCGAAGTAATTACCTTGGACCTATATTCGGTTCTTAGGATTGTATATTATTATACACTCTTTTATTTCAGTATTTATACGGGAAACATGTCTCCCGTTTTGGATATTTCTTTTGTATAATATTATTTCCTTTTTGTTATGAACCTTTTTATTTAAGACACCTTTGTTATGTATTCTTATCTTTTATTTAGTTAAATTGTTTTTTTTCTTTCAGCAAATTTGAGGGTGTCACATGAGGTATCATTATCCTTCAGAGTTCTCACTCTCTATAAAGTGGTAGTGAAGGAGTTGCAGTATATGTTTTATTGTGTGGCCGTTAGGCCCGTAACAACTGTGTCTAGGCAGGGTTGTGCCCTTACCTGATATAGATTCAGTTACAAGTCAAATAGAGCATAAGATCACAAAACTGGTGATTTACATGTAGGTGTGACACTTAAATTTAACACACATATCAGAACAAAATTTATGATGTCAAATGGCATTAGTTTTGGGAGTTAAGGCTTTTTGAACGATTTTGGCAAATTCAATACACGAGAATGATTTAAAAAAAAATTGTAGATTTCATTTTCATAACAGTTTTAATCAAACAAATTTACATTATATATTCTAAGTCGTAACTTATAACTTAGCAACTTCCAAAGTAACATAACAACTGCCTATCACATACTTAGCTACATTCCCAACTAATTTCCAGATGTTACATTCTTCAGTTCTCCAAACTACACCTACATTTCTACACAATATCAATGTTGTACGAAGTATGGAAATCACAAAGTTTACATACATATAGGGCTGAAAAGTAGGAGTGTACATGGGGAAAAACAGCGAAATCGCCCTATATACAAGGGTTTGAGATTATTCACTTGGATCGTGCAAGTTAGAAGCTATTAATGTTGTTTCCATACACATTAGGACTCACATCTAGGTATGACACTTAAGTTAGAAGCTAATAACTGCTGATTTCATTTGTAAAAACAATCACAAAATCAGAGAGTAACATTCAACTATTAAGCATTTAAAAATCCACAAAAAGTTCAAGAAATCAAATAAAGCACAAGATCTAGCACGAAAGACGCAATTAGCGACGAAAATTGAAACAAGTAACTCACTACTGTTGATTTAAATTTATAAATGATCATTTAATCACTGATTAAATTTAACATCAGAAAAATAACATAAAAATCAAAAGAAATCAAATCGAGGATAAAAGCTAATATAAAATATACATGACAAATTTTAAAGCAAAGAATGGAGAAGTAATGAAAGTACCTAAAATCGAACAAGAATTGATAAATAAGCGTAGAAAACGATTGAAACCTGCAAAACATAAGCTCAACTCAGTATATCAACTAATTAAGTAGTTGAATCAACAAAAATAAACAAATTAATGAACACAAATCAAAATCTAGGTATGAAATACTAAAAGAAAGGAACGAATCAAACAAATAGGTGTAGAAAAAGATCGAAAAATGAAAAAAAAAATAAGAACTCAACTTACTAAACAATAGATCGAAAATTAAAAAATTAAACAAATAAATTAACAGGTTATCAATGAGTGTGAAGTAAGCAGTAGCTAATCGCAAATTAGGATGAGATATATTACCTAAATCGAAAATTACGAAGCTTGCGATCAAAAATGGAGGTTTTGCACAATGAAAATGGAAGGTTTCCATGTTACAGAAAGAGAGAAAGAGTGGAAGAGTGTGGAAGAGCATAAAAGTAGTAATGATGGAAATCACAATTGCTCACGTTAGTTTTATTGAGGGGCATGTGGCACAATCTGAAATATCCATATGTTTTAGATCTGACGGCTAGGATGGGTACAGCTGCCTCACCCTAAGAAGGGTGCCTCACATGATTCAATTCCTATATATATATATAGATAGATAGGTTCTTGTGAGTCCACCCTTTTTTTTGAGTCCATGAGTCCTCATCCTAGCCATTGGATGAGGGAGATGGATGAATGAGATTGTAGAGACAAAATCACACTTAACACTAATCAATTACCTATGCACTAATTAATTGTCTTTCTCTCTCTAGCTTTTAGTTAATCACTTTTGAGTTGCTGAGATTTATGAGTGTAACTTTAATGCTTACGAGTGTAACTCTAATGTTTTAGAGTGTAACTTCAACCATTATTTGTGTAACTTCAAACCAAAATGTGATTTCGACTATACAAATTTGAATTTATGTAACTTTAAGACGAATTTATGTTATTTTAGCCTTTTTATGAGTGTAACTTCAACCATTATTTGTGTAACTTCAACCCTTAATTGTGTAACTTGAAACTCAAATATGATTTTGACTACATAAATTTGAATTTATGTAACTTTAGACAAGTTTATGTGATTTTTGGCTTTTATGAGTATAACTTCAACCATTATTTGTGTAACTTCAAGATAAAATGTGATTTCGACTATATGAACGTAACTTCAAGCGTAACTTCAGTCATTACGAGTGTAACTTCAACCCTTATTTGTGTAACTTTAACCCAAAATGTGATTTCGACGGTACAAATTTGAATTTTTGTAACTTAACACAATTTATATGATTTGAACCTTTTTAAGAATGTAACTTCAGTCTTTACAAGTGTAACTTCAAACCGTATTTGTGTAACTTTAATTTTAAGACATATGTATGTAACTTTAGACATGTTTCTGTAATTTTAGTCATTTGAAAGATTCAATTTAAATTCATGTAACTTTAAGGCATATTTTGGTAACTTTAGTCCTTACTAATATAACTTCAGTTCTTAATTTTATATCTTCAAGCATAACTTCAGTCCTTTAATAGTGTAACTTCAGACCTTAAAAGTGTAACTTCAATTCGTAATAGTGTAACTTTTACACATGTTAACTTTAGTCATTCCTAGTGTAACTTCACACCTTAAAAGTGTAACTTCAATTCGTAATAGTGTAACTTTAACACATGTTAACTTTAGTGATTCCTAGTGTAACTTCAGTCCAAAATAATGTAACTTCAATCATAAAACACCATCAATCATACTAAAATGAAAATAAAAATAAGATGACAAATGTAAATAGGATAAATATCCTCAACAGAAAAAAAATAAAAAATAGATCTAAAAAGTAAGAAAAAATAAAAAATAGATCTAAAAAGTAAGAAAAAATAAAAACATAAGAAAAGATGGAAGGGAGTGTAACTTTAGTCATTGTGTAACTTTAGTCACTTATATTGTAACTTTAATCATTTATTATGTAACTTTAATCATTTATAAGATAACTTTAATCATTTATAGTGTAAATTTGTACTAAAAAACTATATATAAATGGAAGAAGCTTTAATTTATGTAACTCAAAAAAATAAGATCTAAACATAAAAAACTATAAGAAATAACAAAATTAAAAAAAAAAAAAAAATATAGGCAATAGATCTGAATATTTAATATAAAAAAAAAAAACAAAAAAGAGAGAAAGACACCCATAACAGCCCCACCCCGACCACCTCATCCGACGATCAACCAGGGCCAACCCCACCCCAGATACCCCATAACCGCCGGCTCCACCTTCAACTTTCTTTTTTCCAGATCTGGCGGTGGAGGAGCGCGGTGGAGGTGAGTGAGGGAGGAAGTGGCAGTGGAGTAGTGGTGGAGTAGTGGCGGTGGAGTAGGGAGGAAGTGACGGTGGTGGCATATAGGAGGAAGGTGGGGTGCGGTGGTGGCAGAGAGGAGGAAAAGGGTGGCGGTGGAAGGTGGGGTTGTGGTGGCGGAATGGCGGTATGGCAGGAGGGGTTGAGGTGGCGGCGTGGCAGGTGGGTGGAGGCCGGAGGGTGGTGTGGGTAGATCTAGGTTTTTTTTTTGGGTTTTGGTTGGTGGTTTGAATTTAGAGAGAAAATAAGATGATGTTTTAGAGAGAAGGTGATATTTTTTTAGAGAGAAGAAGAGATTGTTTTGAATGAATTGAATTGGGTGGAAAAAAGTGGGTTAAAGGGAGTGGGTTTAATTAGTGTGGATGTGAGAGAAGTGGATTAAACACCCACAAATGACCATTTTCTTGTTTTCATCTCAACCCTTCATTTCCAAGATCTAAGGGCATATAAGAGGACTTATGAACTCAACTTCTCTAAGAGAACTTACATGATCCTTTCTCTCTCTCTTTCTCTCTCTCTCTCTCTATATATATATATATAGAAATTGAATCACGTGAGGCACCCTTCTTACGGTGAGGCTGTTGTACTCATCTCAACCATCCAACATAATTAGACTGGACGCACTAGATTGCGCCACGTCAACTAGTTATTAGGTCCTCATTCGCCATCCCAAAAATCATAAAAGAAGAGTTTATTTTTAATCTGCAATTTCTCTCTCCACTGAAACTTTATCTATCTTCTGCAAATTATTCATTCATCACTATTTGTTTGCTTGTCTTCAATATTTGTTCGTTCATCACTATTCGCACAAGATTATCGCTCATCGTCTATTTCACTAGTTCTTCACTATTCTCGTTATGATTTTTGCTCAATTTTGAAGGTATTGTTTCTCATGTAATCACATTAATTTTGTGGTTTTTAATGTGAAACTTATCTTCTATCGATCTCAACTTTTTTGTATGTCTTTCAATTTTAAAATAGCAGTGTTTGTCTCTATCGATCGTTTCTTCCAACTCACTTATTCGTCGGAATCAAGCTACGATTTCTTCAATCCTATTACAATTTGTGCATTTTTGGATCTAATAACGTGTTCATAAATCTCACTGTAAGTATGCTTAGGTTTTTCGAAATTAACTTTTGATTTTCATAATAATGCATTTTCAACTACTTTGCTTATACAAAGTCATAGTTTCAATCAATTCCTTGAATATTACTTGTGTATTTGAGTTTTTCATTGAGTTGCTTACTTTGTAAAACTGTTGTGGACATATGAATTGACTTTATGTAAGTAAGCATTTATTTTGTGAACCCTATGCCTACGGTTTGTGAATCTTGGACTCTGTAGTGTGAGTCTAAGACCTTAGTTTGTGAAACTGTTGTGAACATAGGAATTGACTTTGTGAAAGTAGGCTTTTATTTTGTGAATCCTGCGCCTAAGGTTTGTGAATCTTGGACTTTGTGGTGTGAGTCGTAAACCTTACTTTGTGAAACTAATGTGAATATAGGTACTGACTTTGTGAAAGTAGGCCTCTATTTTGTGAATCCCGCGCCTAAGGTTTGTGAATCGTGGACTTTTTTTTGTGAAACTACATAAGATAGGTCCTATGCTCACAGCACAAAGTCTAAGATTTACACATTAACTCTTTACTAATACTTTAATGTATTTGTTTGTTATTTGTTAAATGCATAATCAATTTGCACTATATTACCTATAAGCTCAAAAGGTAGAGCTTTGTGCTATTGTGTAAGGTGTGGGTTCGAATCCCACATAGATAAAAAATATATTTACAATTAACATAGAAGTTTGTAAATGCTACTGTATGTTCAAAGTTAACAATTGAATTTTTAGATTCACAAAAATAAAGTCTTAGTTTCACAAAATCAAGTGCAAGTTTCAGAAAATCAAGTACAAACTCAATTAATTTGTGTTAATCAAAGAGAGACAAAGTAAAGTGTTTGGGGTTTTGTCTATTTTATTTTAAAGAGAGTATTTGGGCCAAATGAAAAGAAATGGATGACCTCAAATTTTCAATCCAATGAAAAAACTGAAAATCATCCCATTGAATTTTGGTGAGGCAGCCCGCCTCGCCAAAATTAACGGCCTCACCTGATTCAGCCTCTATATATATATATATAGAAGCCTCTATATATATAGAGTCAGGTTCAGGTAAGTCCCTTAATTTAGGTGAGTCCCTAAGTCCTTATCTAGACCATTAGATTTAACAAATCAATGGTCAAGATTAAAACAAAAAAAACAAGGGATGATATAAAACCATCCAAAACACAACCAAACCCTAATCACTTCAACAAAACCAACTTAGATTGAGCAGAAAAATTATTTAATATATGCAGAAAAATTTTATATTTAAAAACATTCAAAGTAATTTTTATGAAATTACAAATTACTTCTTCTGCCTCGGTCATTTGTTTATATTTTTATTTGGTACAAATAGATTGTTTATGAGTAGTAGTGTTGGATGACATGTGGATAATAATTGAATTTGATCAAATAAACCATTAGAAGTATGCTTAATATGAAAAAGGGGAAAGTAAATGAGACATTAAAAAAAAGAATATAATAAAATAATCGGAAACTGAGGAATACAAATAGGATAGATAAAACAATAATTCTCATTGAAGTTGAGCACTATCCGTCACAAGATGAAGACGGATAGTGCCCCTCTTATAATATGTAAGTGGAGAGGGCAAATAGAGGGCACACTTGCCCCCTCACTTACATATTGTGAGTGAAAAATTATCCGTTTTCAGCTTATAACAGATAGTGTCCGTCCTTAGAGATAGACGAGGTAACATAAAATTAGTGACATAATTTGGTATGGGTAAACGGATTACATAAGAAGATAAAGATGAAAAAGAAAAGAAATACTCCCTCCAATTTTTCATCTTCTTCCCTCTTTCCATATTGGGCCAATTGGGGTGATCTTCCCTCTTTCCTTATTTGTAAGTAGCTGTGTGGTCCAAATTTAATTGAATGTGGGGTAGTGTGTTTTGTGTGGTCCAAATTGATTTCCTTAATCCTTGTGTCCAAAAGAAAAGGGAAGAACATGGTAAATTGGAGGGAGTACTTGGTATAATCAGACCAGATTCCAGAATCCAATTAAAAAGACTAGCTACAATCGTACGAACGTAACTATGAATAAAAAATGGGGTACTGAAATTCGTGCCAGTCATTGTCTCCCTTTTAACAAACAATCGTTAATCAAGTTTTAAGTATTAAAATATTCGATGTTAATGACATCACTTGTTGTATGACCTATCGTAGGCTGTTTACGTGCTTAAATTAATGTACTGTTCTTAGCATTAAAGTCAAGCTAATTAGCATCTTACGTCACTGCATTAAGATAATGGAATCAATAATGAATTATAGGTTAGAGAAGGACCTAAACAATCTCTAAACTATGCTTCTTTAGATTTTTTTTCCAGATAAGGACCATAACTTTGAAATTGTATAGTTAAGGACCTTAGATGTTAAAATCATGGCATTGATAATGCCAGCGCAAATGTTACTAACACTACAAACTTTTAGTCTAGCGGGAATCTTTGATTTTACAGTTTTGCTTAAACAATGTGGCATTGGGTTTTACCCCGTGAAAATATGACAATTTTAAAGTAATTGAAAAAGCCAAACACAACATTCTTTAACAAAAACAATCGTCAATTTCAAAAGTTAATAAGTGTAAGTATATCTTAGCTGACCAAAAACAATTCACAAGTCTTGTTTCATGAAAGAACAATAAAATCTAAATCACTTAACAAAATTGGAGTGAAAATAAAAGGCATTCAGTTTTTGCTTCTTTCTTCAATCACATATTAAGTATATCCTCTCTAAACTTTTTTTTTTGTCTAGCTTAGGAAAAAAACACAAATTTGGGTAGCAATGCATGAGCAAAGTAAGCGTTTTATCGACATATAAAAGCTAGTCACCTTACTTTAATAATGACATGTAATGTGCAATTTCTTCTGCTATAGTCCATGAAAGAGGTCACAATACTAGTCCAAGTTTGAGAATGGTCGTAAAAGGTGAAATCGGACATCATAGTAATGATTTGTAATATTTGTTGGCATTCAAACTCGGAATAATTGGCAACTTCCTGTACCACATCATCCACCAATTAGATACATATAGAATATGTAATCACTTCATGAAATTTACAACCAAAACAAAAATTGAGCTACCTGAGGAGTATATCTAATACAACTAAATTTGTCATTATTTTCTAATAGTCATTGGGATGGTCCCTAGTCATGAGTCGATTGTTGTAATAAACATGTCATTTGTGTGACAACCCTCTCGATAACGGAAATAAAACATAACAAGCATGCAATTTATATAGCGGAAAATACTATATATTTAAAACTTTTAACATGGCAAAAGAAAAATACGAGGAATGTCAAATAATTACAAGCTAAAGTATAATATACTACAAAGAGACGTAGTCTCTCAAAACGTTATCAAATAACAAAGTTGTTTAGCAAACTAGCTAAGAAATGTCTAGGGGTGAATCGTCGAGGCAACGCCCGCTAACTCACACCCGAACCCAAAAACAACAAGCAAAATCCATCCAAGCAACCTGTTCATCCATGAAAACATGAACGCCACAGTCAGTGGGGAGTAACTCCAGGTTCTCCCAGCCATATCACAAATAACATACTTAAACGAAAATACATAAGTAGAAGCATACATATATAAATATACATGTGAATTACGAGAAAGATAAATAGGCATTTCAATATATAAATATATAGGCGCATGAAGTACAAAACCGTAATCATCAGATTATAGACAAACTCTGGGAAGACACCCTTAGGCAACTATATACTCACTAGGGCTTACATCTCACCGTTAGCGGCATATACTTGATAAGATAGAGACTCGACATATAAACCACGTCAATCATCTATTTCATGCAAGAGTCCAACTCAATGTTCACGTATAATTCAACTTACAAACAACCATCAAATCATACGAATATGACATAATATTCTCTCACGGTTAATGGCACGCACTAGCATCATGTACAATAGCAAGACAAGTCAATGGAAGCCCACAGGATAAGACGTTTCCTGGAACCGTATACGATAAGACGTTTCGTATATTCATGACCTAGACAAACAAGTTCACGGGATAAGACGTTTTCCGGAATCGTGTACGATAAGACGTTTTGTACACACAAGACTCTAATCCTCTCAGTAGGACGACGATAATAATACGGTGTTGGAGCTAGTGTCTTCCACAGTTAGTGTGATAACGTGTATAAATCTCTTAGAGGTTCACAGGGTATACTTAGTATTCTAATCAGTTGATTAACGTTTATCAATAACGGTTGGCTTGCTAGAAGTTTGACGTTATTGTCATTTTAATGGCGGTGATCAACTGGTCCCTAAAAGTCACACATAAAGGATGTGTTTGAGAGATATGATTATATGAATAATATGATCATATTGATGCCTTATATGACTAAAAGGTTAGTCGATGTATATGACTAAAAGGTTAGTCAATGTAATGATTATACGATTATTTAATACGATTAAATAATACTGGCTGAGACGAATTAAATGTTAATTCGTAATTGAATATAAACTGTTATATTTAATTAATTTATATAATGTAATTATTTAATACGATTAAATAATGCAAGCTTAAATGAATTAAATGTTAATTCGTAATTAAATATAAATTGTTATATTTAATTAGCAAATTATAAATATACGATATTTATAGTTGACGTATATATTATACAATATTGTCATAATAAATGATGTCAGTCCGGTATTAATAAATCGATTACAAAATGTTGTATGGACTTATTAATACATGACAACATAAATGACAATAATAATATATACACATATTATACGTTAAATAAATAAAAGAGGAAGATTCCTATCTGGACTCCACTTCCTAATACAAGTAGAAGAAGAAGAGGGATACTCCTCCCTCTACTACACTTGTGTTACACGGCGAAAAAAAGGGGAGTAGGAGAGTTTTATATAAACTCCTCTTCTCTACATAATTCATGATTCAGAACTTGACACAAAAATCATCAGTAATTTTTGGTATTCTTTCTAGCACAAGAAAAGACACTTCTCAGAACATCTTGGGTGCAACGATTAGGAGAGTATCGATCTCGATATTTGTTCTTAGGCCATATTGCTAGGACCAAATGTTGATTCTAATCTTTATGCTTTTCGTTTATGACTCGTATTTCATATATTATAATTTCGTTAGAATCCTTAAATTTCATGTTGAAATATACCGATATTTCCCACAAGTGGTATCAGAGCAAAGGCTACGAAATTATTTTATATGCTTTTTCATGAATGATGAATTTTTTTTTTTATTTTCGGTATACATGATGTTAAATTGTTATTTTGCATCATGAATCATTAATTTTAATGATGTTCAAATCAATTATGATTAGTCAAATATTAAGATAATCGATTTAATCATGATTTAGATATTCATTTTAAGATGTTAAATTGAATCATCTAGTTTGTATCAATGTTTAATAATGATTAAATGTTGATAATTGTACCGATCTTTTAATATTAGCAACATCAAATTAACATGTTTAATTTGTAAAATAAAAAAAAAAAAAAAAAAACCGTGGCGGCTGTTTTAAAAAAAAAAAGAAAAAATTTATTCGGTTTTTCCTGTTTTTTTATTATTGGCCGAATGTTTTTGTTTATGCATTATAATGATAATGTATAATTGTTATTGTGAAAAAGTTCACAATTATTTGATACCCAATTATTTTAAAAAGGTTTAAAATAATGTTGGATTAATTCATATTATACGATAATATGAATTGGATTATGGTTGATTGGTATTATTGTGAGTAATTAATGAATTGTCACATATTTTTGATCATTTTAAATTAAGTGGTTTGGATAAATTACTCTACATAATTAAGGAATTATGTCTTGAATGATTAATTTATTGTTGATGCATTTTATTTTGTTGAATGATTTGTTGAATGGTTTATTTACGTATTTTTGCAATTGGTTGTAATTTGTATTACCTAGTGTGACCTTAGTTGATTATGTTTTCGTAATGATGGAAACATGATCTTGATGTAATTTTGAGATCTCGAATCTCCTTTTGTTTTCTTTGAAATTATGTTTTTAAATTAGAATGTAAATAGGTTTATAGTTTGTAA